>JAHWFO010087465.1:1500222-1629635 GCA_023313115.1 Rhysida immarginata | reverse complement strand
TCGTGCTTATTATTGGTAGAAATAGGATTAACAATGGTCGACTAATGCTGATGTAACAATGTATGACGATTTCGTTATCAGGCCTTATGTCTAGGCGTGACCACCGAGAGAGAAGGCCTCCGCAATGAAACTGAATACATTGTTACATCATCATACATAGTGCAATTTCAGGGCTTATTATTTGTAGAAATGCTGATAACAATGCACTATCTACGTGATGCAACAATGTATTCAGTTTCATTGCGGAGGCCTTCTCTCTCGGTGGTCACGGTCTATACCTTGTCTCAGCTTCAGTTGAGAGTGACGTCACGAGTTAAGCGGTTACAGTTCGCCCGCATGAAGAAATAGTTCGAATAATTTTCTGTATAAAGAGTTAAAAATTCTTTCTGGGATCCTATTTCATATTTTTCTCCTCGATATAATAAAAAATCGGCGGATAGAAAAGCCATTTGACGAAATTAAAAAAAAATAAATAAAATGAAGTCAGTCTGTAGTCGAGATTATTTGATTGTAAAATGGCGGTGTCTATTGTTCCTGCGTGAAAGAGACGTGTCAGAAATGAAAGATGATCGAGTTTTTACGAAGAGGATTAAAATACTTTAAACATTAATTTAAACATTAAAAAAACGATTTCTGATAGACACCATCTACTTTCGAGAAGCCACGCGATTAAAGGATGGTGTAACGTAGCATACGTAACCTTAGAATAACTTATTCTTTTAACGGCGGAAGGATACGATGTTGTGCACTATGTCTGGTAAGGGACCTTATTCCATGACGTCACTCTCAACTGAAGCTGAGACAGAGTATAGGTGGTGTTGCCCTAGTACTATCTCTGCGGCATCTGGCGCGATCTGTTCTCCTTAGCTTCTCGAAACAAGGGAAAATGTCAGGAGCTCGATGACCATTTATATCTATAGACAGTGCCGGCCCGAACAAAGGCGGGGCCCGGTGCAAAATTAACTTGCGGGGCCTAAAAGTGAATTTCGTACAACAAAATTCAGCGGGGCGGGGCCTTTAGATGCGCAGGGCCTAGTAAGGGTTAACGTTTTAATTTGGAAAATTAATATGAATTATGATCACGATCTGCAAGCAATGATTGCGGTTAAATTTTGGTATTTATGATTTGTAAAATGGTTGTACCTGAATTAATGCTGATTCCAATAAATTGTCTTGAGTGTTCATGAGGTCCCAGAATTGGTCGACTTCCATCACAGGAATGATTTTGAGCAGCAGTTTGAAGGCGATGTTGGTACATTCGGCCAGGTTAAGCACGGACTTGGCACTCATCCCGACATCTTGCAATCGTTTTGTGTTCGAAGAACACACGGTAATGCTGGGGAATGGGTAAGTCTCTCTGTTCACGATGTTCATGTCTACCGCTACAGGATAGGTGAAGTAATATTGGATTCGTTCCAAGGCCTGGTAAAAGCAAGCCATCACGCAGAAAAATAAGACGCAAAGCCACAGAATTCTGGTGACGAAACTGTTCTGGTCGTTCGTAATGGTCCCTATACCGAGAACGTCCCACGACTGCTCACTTGTGTTTGACAGGCTTCGGCGGATTAGTTGACGTAATCTTTTCACCAGCAGATCAGTTTTAACTATACTTTTCTCTTTCTCAGTCTTGGCGCTGATTTCATCTTGGGACTTATACATTATGAAGTAGTTCAAAAGCAGTTTGCTTTTATTTTGAATCTTCAACTTCTATATGAAAGGCTAGAAATTTTTGAGTAAAATTTATAAGCTGCGACGACGCTAAGTGAACATGTAGCATCACAAAAAAAGCTTCACGCCCTTACGGCCATTTAAAAGCATGAGAAAATTAATAAATACTTTCAGAAAAGAAATCTCCATAGTCAAGTAGCAACCAATATTTAGCAGGAATAGCGGTTTTGCATAACCAAAGAAAAAAGTATCATGAAATAACTCGTAGTCATCCGCGTTGAGAGCTTCACAGAGGGAGCAAGAGTTTGAACGTCATTGCAATGATGCTTACTGTGTTTCTACCAAGAGCTGATACCGTGGAAACTGTTAAAAGTGAAATTATGTTAAGCTATTATTTTCACTTTATTCAATTTTAAAATTTGATTTATGGGATAGTAGACTTGGAAACTAGCATTCTTCCCTCCCCTCCCTCAGCTTGAAAGTGGTTGCGATCTTTTCTTCAGTCTAAGAAACATCTGAACTGTTAAAAATGCCTCTTTCCGGATTATTTCAATCACCTTGCAAATTAATCATAAGCGAACTGTTCAAGTAATAATTGCATATTAAGTATGGTTAAATTAATTTAAAGGTTCAGTTATTTATTGCTCAATTTATGCTACAAAATTGAAAGAATTGACGCAGAAACCATTTTATTGGAAACAATAATTATTACCTTTTCCTTGTAGATGATTTATTAACTTTGACTCCTCTTCTTTTGAGTATCATCGGTTTGGATATGCCGTGCAATATATTGCGACGCCAGCAGGTGACTTTAGAACACACAAAGAACCAAGATCGTTAAATATTGGGTCACGTGTGGTTAAATTTTTACCGCAGACAACAGCTCTTTTTACTTTCGTTAATATTTAAATTTAGCCTTCGTAAAAGAATGTACGAAAGTATTTTAGCAATGAAAACAATTTTAAATAAATTGTAAACTTATAACTTTATGCAGTTTCCCTTTTTTTTTTAACTTTCATTACTGTTTGCAATGTTTTAAAAAAGACATAGATCGCTTAACTAGATCGTAGATCGTAAGCTGTAACGTGGAGCGATTAAATATGACAATAGATGACAATAGAGATATCGTCGCTGTGCTTTGCAATGACGTAGATGGGCGACTTTGCTTAAATTTCGGTATCAACTTTGAAAGACCTTGTGTTTATCGATCTTGCAAAGAACATCCTGTTCGTGTGACATTAAAATCCCGGGATCGTTAATGTAATGTTACGTAACTAAGGCAAAGTCAAGTTAAATTAGCAACATGCGAAACCACAATTACTCAACTTACTGCTAAAAATGAAACTCTGGAAAAAGAATTACAAGCTTTCAAGTCGTAACTGGTAAATAGTATTCAATCACAACAGCTTTCTGATGTTGGACCTAATCTTGATTATGCTATTCTGTTGAAAATATTATTTCTGAATTCCATGATAAGAGTCAACCGTTAATGTAATGCTATTATTTATATCGTGTTTAAATCTACCCATCTTAATAATGATGATAAAAAGACTCATGATAGGTCAAAAATTAATAATATTCTAAAAGCCATGATGGAAATGAAAATGAGGAATAAATATGATATTTTGATATATGATTTTTATTTTAAATATTATTAATTAATAATTTTTGGCTTTATTAGTTTTTGTTTAAATACAGTTAGTTTATAGAAAGTCTTAGAGGATGCAAGCGACGAAATGGGAGGCGATCAAATGGGTCAGGTCAAACGTCCAAATGGGAGGCGACCAAATGGCGCTGAAATGGCGTCCAAATGGGAGGTGACCAAATGGGGCTTCACCGTGGAAGCGACATTCAAGAAGGGTGGTAAACATCGATAATTATTTATAACGATATCGATAGGTTAATTTTTAATCGCTAGGTCCTGCCCTTTAATTTAATTTTTGTTCTCCCCTTCCTAACCCTCGTGTCCCTTGTGTAAAAATCAAGTATGTTATCTTGACCAAGAAGACAATTGACTTTCCTTTGAATTTCAAGAATTTGTCAAAAAATACAACTGGTTGTGTTCGTGTTGGGATGTAAATTCCGCTATTTTTGCAATTTCCAGTGATTCAAAAGCATCGAGTGCATTCCTATTTCTCACACTTCTAATTAATCTACAATCTTTGAGTAAAACCTCGTATCATGTGCTTTGCCACAGCCGATTTTTCAGGGCGTCCGTACTTGGCATGGGCATTCCTAGAAATTGCCCCACCATAGCCTTTGGGACATTTGCCCCAATCATGGTGTACTAACCAGGTGTTGGGCGCATTATTAGTATATGTGTTTATTTTATTTTATTTGTTTGTATAAATATAAAAAAATCTGATATACAATAGTCAACACATTTATAAATAGGAATGCACTCGATGCTGTGTGAGACTCACGGGAAATTGCCAGGAAGAACCCGGATTCATTACTAAAACCCTTGGGGGATTCGACATTGGTTAAGTCATTGAAGCTATCTGGTGGTTAATGGGGAAGATGCATGAAAATTTTAAAAAATTGTTTTCGATAGTATTCGTTATCAATATCAAGGAATGATGAAACATAACGTTCAACACTTCTAAAAAAATTCGCAACGCTTACGTCGATCCTCGGCAAATTACCGAATTAAAAAAATTCCATGCACCTTCCCCATGCTAGCTGTTGGTCCTGCTCCGCCACCACCTCTCAATGCGACCTATGTCAAATTGAATAATCAGTTGAGGCGACTCACTGAAGACTACGAGGCAGGGCAAAGAAATTGATCCAGTATTTGGATGCCGTTGCCTACCTCATTTGAAGGTCTATGAAATTAAAAAAAAACATGGTTTATAAAAGCAACACCTGCCTCGTAATAATGTGATGTGTTAAACGATTTACTAAATATCGATCCTTAAATTGGTGGCCAGTCGCTTTCACGGCCGTAATTGGAGAGGATTATTCTCATTAGTCGCTTTCATGGTCAGTCGCTCCTATGGCCAGTCGCTTCTATGGCCATATACCCCTCTGGGTAGATATTTATGATTTTTAATTAGCAAATTAAAAAGTCTTAACGAGCACGTGACACATTGCCATGAGTCTTATTAATATTACTTAACTATTCTTCCTTACTAATATTACATCAAATTATTAATATTAACACTTGTAAGTTGTTCATATGTGACTGAAAATCAAAATAACTGACAAATTGGTAAAAGATAAAAAAAATAAAAAAAAAATCTTCAGGATTTCATTAACCTAGCTAATGCATTATCGAGAAAGAAAATTTTTTCCCTTCGATAAATTAGGTCAAGAATATTTTGTTTACATTAAGAAGCTATTTATAAGCAAATTGGAATTATTTAATTATTCAATGATTTTTTTATTTCTTTTTCACCATTATCCTCAGATTTATAAAAGCATTTTGCTGATAATAATTTGAAATGATTTTTTTTTTACTTTAATTATTATTATTTTATTTATTTATTTATTTTTTCCCCTTCCCTGCATGTTCATGTCAAAGTGAATGAAATAGTCACAATTAAATGGAACTTTGATCTGTTATTAACTTTAGCAGTCAAGAGAATGAGAATATTTTTAAGCAGCTATACTGAAAGAATGAAAAAGGGCTTGAAGTATTTAAATATAATGTTTAATAAAACTGCATCATTAAGGATTCCTTTCTTTCGTACTGCAATTTCAACAAACAGCTGTACAGAAAACTTCAGTAATAATAGAATTATGTCATTTAATTCGGGAATAATATATACTACTACTAATTAATAATGATAATAAACTATAAAATAGCGTGCAGATATTAATTTCTTAGAGGGATGATGTGCCACCAAATGTAGTACAGTGTACGTCAATCGGAGGTACTATTTTGAGTTTTAGCCATGAAAACGATTTTTACAGTAACTATGTTTAGGATCTAGTTTTCCTAAACTAGTTTTATTATGTAACAGCACTTAAAGTAGCCGCCTGACCATGTAACTCATTTCGTCATATTGCAATATCAGAGAAATTATTTTTAGATATTTTGTACGTGAAATTTTAACATTTTCTGAAGACATCGGTTCATTTTCACGTCACGTGCACACTGGTTTATTCAGGCTGCTGTGTTCCAAGAGTGTTCCAAGCATCAGACGACAAAATCGTATGTTTACGTTCGAAGTATGCGTAGATAAATCACAGTAAAACTCAATGCCGATTTCTTGTCCAGCTTTAAATTGTAGTAATAGATATATTAAAGGTTCACCACTGATCTTTCACAGGTGGGTTTTTATCGAAGGATAGAGAGAGATGGCCGTATGAGGAAGGCCGCCCGCCGCCTCAGCGTACAAAAGCGACGGTCCCGCGCCTACGTGCGACACGTTTTGTTTCACGGACTTATTTCATGTTATCTAATGTGCATGAGCGTTTTGCAGAAACGATACAAGGAGAACTTTGGACTGTGTTCGAGAAGGACGGAGCCCACTGGATACAGCAGGAGTGATTCGCCCGAGCAAAAGGAACGACCAGCCCCAGCGAGAAGGCAGTTCTCGGCATTGCGCCAGCCAGCCAGCGTTCATCGCCACTATTACGGCCACCCGAGACTCGTCCGCACGTTGGTTGTTACCGCCGGCTTCGCATTACAAGATTTGCTGTACCTGCTCCCACGACAGTGTCATATCTGCAACGACGACACCGAGCTACAAGTGCTAATCACCCCATGGACCTACGAAGGGTTGATGAGGGAAGAGCTCGGCGAGCTGGTCCCATATTCAAGGTAGGTCTCGTTTCTGTTACAGTAGATTCGAGTCTTACATGTTAAGCCTCACTAGTTTTAATTCCTTACGTTCCTGCTCCCGCTCGAGCGTCGATAATTTTCATAATACAGGGTTATTCAAAATGAATCGCCCGATTTCAAAAATCCATACTTTCGAAAATAAATGACATAGAATGATAAGTAATAGATGAATACAAAGGGTAAATATCTAAGTTTTATATTGTGAACACTAGATGGCGCCCATGTATTTTTTGTGAAGATATTTCACGAAAGCTGTTTGACAGGGTTTTGCGGCCGCAGAAGTGATAATGACGTCCTTTTTTGTGTTCTCGTTTGCGTGATGTGGATCAATAATCACCTTTCAGCATGAATTTCGTAAAAAGTACCGAATTAATCCGTCTACGAAGCCCAAAGAAATCGACTGTTACATAGCTCGCCACCTACGTCTCCTGATATGACACTATTGCGATGTTTTCCTTTGGGGATTTGTAAAAGATAAAGTTTATATGCCACCATTATCCACAAATTTATGTGAAATTAAACACATTCAATTACCATTGACACATTACAATGTATTTGGCAGGAATTTACATAACATCTTGATATTATACGTGCAACTAAAGGAAGTTATATTGAATCCTTGTAAAAAAAAAAAAAAAAAAAAAATTCCATATTTTCCCTTTATATTCATGTTTTACTTATCATTCTGTGTCGTTTATTTTTGAAAATATAGCATTTTGAAATCGGATGATTCATTTTGAATAACCCTGTATTAATTCTGACGCCCTTAAATTGTGCCTTAGCGCAATTTTTATGTGAATTTGGTACGCCTTTTCAGAGATATTAATTTTTTCTAAAAAAAATAAAAAAAACGGCTGTAGCGTTCAAGCCAGCGAATCAAACTCAATAAACTTAACGTCTTTCTTTAATAGTTCTTCCTTGCGTGAGCATAAAGATAGTTAATAGTTCTCGTAAAATTTATGTACGAGAAAAATTTTACAGTACCGAATATTAAAATATTCTTTTCTCTCATTTTATTTTTAGTTACGCATCACATGACCTTTGAAAGCGAGCGGTCGACTAGCCAGCCAAGCTGCCAGTTACCAGCCCGTACATTTAATTAATATTAACGAACGTTAACAATTGTAACGGACGGTTTTTTTTTCATACCAGTCCGCAACTATAGTCCCAGCAGCTGGGACCCAGCTAGGACTAAGGGGGAACGGATCTCGGTCTGTTTCGTTTTCTACAGTTTAGAAGGGTCGTTGGCCCCTATTTTATCATGTTATTTTATTGTAGAGACGACTAATACTTCTCTAGCAATAAATCTTTGTCATTTTTCCTTAGCCAAAAGTTATGCTCTGTTGTCCTTTACTAAATTTAGTTTCCATTGCGCACACACATTCACAGGACGTGATAAAAGGTAGAGCGCGTATCGTATTCCCTGCTAGAATGGTCACATCGTTCATTTCCGAAATGAAGCTATGTCCAGCGATTTTTGACTCGCCCTGTATACCTTGGTTTCGGACGGTGGGAATATTTGTTTTAAGTTCTATGGTAACTATCCAATGAATTGCCTTATATATCATATAAAGTTTATTATCAATATAGAAAATAATGGCAATTCATGGTTTAACAAAAAATTTTACTGAAATAAAATTCACTAAATGGATGATCAAGGAAAATGCTATAAAAAATTTACTGACGTTACAAGTCACAATGTCATATTTCTCCAGGCAACCTATTGTCACCTATTATTCTCCATAAAGCGCGGTTCCCACATGCGTAAAACAACGGCAGAAACCAAAAAGCAGAATTTTTTTTTTGACATCACTTCGTGCTCTCGTCTTTCTGCCGGACAGAAAATTTTCTTAACTTTGTAGGCTATGACTCAATCCAACTCGAAAAAAACAGGAGTTTTCTGTCAAGCAGGAAGTGACGTCAGAATATTTTCTGCCTTGTGGTTTCTGCCGTTGTTTTTACGCATGTGGGAACCAGGCTTAACTGATATTTTCCATGCCCAAGCAGGGCGCAGTATGTCCGAATCGATGCTGCCGATCCATAGTCATTAGCTGGTAACGGCGACTGGTAGAGTTTAGTTTTGACTACTCCACAAAAAGCAATTACACAGCGTGTGATCGGGGAACTGGAAAGTCGTATTGCTCTTTTCCGCATTTATGGCCACATATGGAACAAGCGATGCGCGGATGTATTCGAATAAAGTCTAGTGGACATCAGGTTCATATTTATACAGTTATAAAAACGACATGTTCCATAGTTTCCTTACAGTAAAATCACAAACAAGGGAGTTCTGTATCCTTTAACATGGCTTTAAGTTTCATATTTTCTGAGTAAATCGTTTCTGAGAAGAAAAAAAAACCCTCTGCTATTATTTCTGGACAATTCTCGCACTTACTCAGTATCCCGAAGATGATTCAAAAATAACAGCAAATTGACAGTACCTCAGGTGATTTATGTTCGGTGCCCTGGGGATCTTGTCGGTCTAGGACCATACCGAATCCCTATGGTCACCATTTGTATATTTGTATTTATTCAATAACAAATCTAAAAAAAAATAAAATAAAAAAATTTGATCCAGGTATTTAATATCAGATTAAGCATATACAAAGGTTTCAAAGGCATTTTTCAGTGAAGAACACAAGATATTGGAATAAGTAAATTCTTAGAAATAGCTTACGTGTCAAAGGTTAAAATAGAAAAGTCTGCGAATATGTGATGAAATTTTTAAAGAAAACAACTGTTTTGTAATCATTGCTTGTAGTTTTTGATCTTTTTATTCCTCCTAGCAGACTGGTATTGAATGAAATATTGCAATAACTTTATGATGGAGAGCACTGACAAGCCGAGAAGGAGTCCCAAGGCGCCGCCGATGTCACAAAAGAACTTGACGGTCGTGTAGGCTCGAACTTCGGCAACTGTTTCTATCAGATTGCTAGCAATATAAAGGGCAACGTAATTCATAAATGTACCCGTCGCTTTGTTAAACTCTTGATACGTGTAAAAAATTTCCTTGCATTTTGGTTTACATTTGCAATTTTGGAGGGCTTGGTTGTCTGTGTATACTTGGAAATAAGCTTCGTGGGCTTGAACAGCAGCTTCGCTAGTATTGCACAGACTTAAGTTGACACCGTTCATGTAAGGGAGCCTAGAAAACGATTAATTTAATTTCTTATCTGAAACTCGCTCTATTTAAATCTAAAGAAAATAACAGTTTATAACAACCTGCATTCTATCCTTGGGATTAACAGGCGAAGACGACACTCGTCTTTACAGTTCTCGACCTTTTCAAAAGATTCGCAAGGACGGCTTGGGGCGTTCAGTCGGGAAAGCTGTAAATTTGCATTAAAGTATATTTTGTGAACATGTGCTGATCTCACAATAAATTCGACTGTGTAATATAATATCAAAATATATTTTTCATTCAATAATATTAGGGAAAATGTATCGATAAAAACTGTTCAGAGAATAGTAAGAGGGACTAAACTGGATTTATCAAATAATTAGAATAAACTTCATTTTATCCAGTATCTTTAAAACACTGCATAAAATTAGCGTAAATTATCAAATTATATCTGCATATATCAATCCTTACTAATTTTGGCATAAACTGTATTCCTCCGATTGCTCCTATAGGGATGTTGATATTGGATGACATATCCAGTTTCATTCCGTCTGGTGTTATGTAGGCCTAAAGAAAAAAAACGAATAAGAACAATACACTTTGTATAATTTAAAAACATCTTTGTACGAGGGGTGATCAAAAAGATACGGCCTAAAGATACGTAGTTCTACCGGACCTTTATAGAAGGATATGCGCAGATATCAGCACCTCTATTCGAGCTGCTTCAAAAGGGTATACGTTTTCATTGGGGACCGCAGCAAGGGAAAGCGTTCCAAACCCTCAAACAAAGGTTTATGCAGCCCCCCATACTAAAAATTTTCGATACCAACAAGGCGCTTCATATACTGTGCGACGCGTCTGACGAGACCATAGGGGCTGTCGCCATGCAGCAGTATGGTAATAAACTATTACCCATCGCCTATGAGTCGAGGCGTTTTAGGCCCGAAGAGCGGCACCATTCTATTTACGCCAAGGAGCTTTTGGCGGTCGCTCATGTGGCGGGATGTTGGAGGCATTATTTGCAATAAGTACCAACGACCATCTACAGCGACAACCAAGCGGTATGTAGATTATTAACGCAGCCCAAGCTCTCGCGGTTGCAGGCCACGGTACTACAGTTTATCTTGGACTTTGATATGGTGCTCAAACACATCAAGGCTGCTGACAACGTCGTAGCCGACGCTCTTTCGCGGTATTTTGGGGCGTCGAAAGCGAAAGAAAAAGAGAAATGTAGCGATTTATAGCAGGTTAAACAGCGATCGGCCAGCGCGAGCATGTCACAAAGTATTGTGAGCAAGGGCGAGCGTGGTCGTAAGCTTTCAAATGGAGCGTCTGCTTCTAAAGTACAGCCACAGGCGTCATCTGTTGCCAGTAGTAATATTAATAATATTATTAATAACTCTCATAGGCATGAACGGCATAACACTGGCAAGAGATGGCGGGGCAAAAATCCTGAGGACGGAAGAGGTGGAGATTTGCGCGATAGCGCGATTTTTGAGAGGTGGGCGCAGGAAAAGAGAGATTCGGGGAGAGTGTACGAGTCAGCCGTTCGAGTAGGTCGTCAAGCACGAGTTCCGCACGAGGAAAGATATTCATGGGACTTTATTACGGACGATTTTACGTATGAAATCAGTGCCTTGTTCGTGTGGGAACCTCCGTGCTCTGCGGACAGTCGCAGCGTGAACAACGGTGTTTGTGTGTGGCCTGAGGATACGAGTGGAGAAAAAGACTCGGCGCGAGTACACATCGTTTCAGCAAACGACGGAGAAGCCGGAGCTCGCCTGGTATTGGAGTGTGATCGTCAATTTGGGAACCAGCGCTCGTCGAGGAGTGCACCAATTCTGGCTACGTTAGCGACAGCGTTCCGGCGACGGGTCGAGGGGCAGCTGAGCGTATCTCCTCTTCAATTCAGCGGAACGAACTTGGTAGTGGTCGCCAGCCTCTCCTGGCCTTTATTGTGAGGGACCGCTACGTGGAAAGAGTACTCTGCAAGCCAGGAGTCAGACGACTGCACATTAATCGCCCCGTGGGGCTTGGCAGCCTTCATTAAAGAAGATTTAGGCGCCTATTATTCAACTCGGAGGTAAGCTGACTCATGTGCATATTATATTTTGTTTCTGTCTCTCCTATTCAATCTAGCAGCGCCACGCCCTCTCGCGCAGCGTTGCTATCTGGACTTTATGTTTGAGGCTTGGGCTAAGAATCGGTATTTTTGTCTCTTTACAGGATCAGCATTTGTTGGCCTCCCAATAAACCCAGTGCGTCGCTGCTTTAGAGGGAAGGGTTCCCGTTGTCTATTGTATGTTTCTTCAGCCTCAGAACCTAATCCAGGAATACCTAATTTTTCTTATTTTTATTTTTATATAATCTTGAATTCTGTTTTCTTGAATTTTTCTCTACCATTCTAATTTTTTAGCTATAAGCTGTCACCGGGCACTTAGACTGTTGCTTACAATTAGTTCTGGGCGATTAATCGTAATATTTACAAGATGTATTTACCTAATCGAGTAATGGATTAATTTTCAAGTCAATGATCGATTAGTAATATACAGAGTTTATGAACTCCATTGCCAGACTTGGAGAGATGCTAGGGAAGGTCAAAACTAACAACTATTCCGAATACCATTTTTCCCACAAAAACTTTGTAAACGAGTTGTGAAAAGGTGTAAAGATCCCGACCAACCCCTGTGAATGCTGCACTGCACGGCACCCGCAGAGCTGCATGCAAAGCAAGAAATTAGCAACGAAAGCACTAATTGGTGAATCAGAACGCACGGGTGATCACATTCCTCATCGAGGGTGACCAGGCAGTCCGTGAAATACATGTACGTACAAGCAGAAGCACTACTCCCGCAAAGATCTCAACATGAATGAGTTCACGTATGGAGAGATGGCAGACATGCATCTGTTATACGGCCAGGCTCATGGCAATGCACGACAAGCTGCAAGGCTCTACCGCGAGAGGTTCCTTCGTAGACGACATCCTTATGTGTTGCGATTGACCGGTGCTTACGGAAAAAGGGACAATTTCTACCCAGCAAACATGACGCTGGTTCTCCAAAAACTGTGTGAACACGACATGTCGAAGATAATGCGAGCACGACATGCGAACACGTGCTGCAAAGATTTGCAGATAACCCATCCACATAATATGGGTATCAATCACACGACTGTTTGGAACATTCTACATGAGCACCGACAACATCCTTATCACAAACAGAAAGTCAGGCTTTGCGACGTGGAGACTATGTACCACGCGTGGAATTTTCTGAATGGTACCTTCAGAGTGTTAACAATCCTGCATTCGGTACGCTTGTGTTATTTTCGGATGAAGCACGATTCACCAAGGAGGGCATGTTCAATTGCCACAACAGCCATAGTTGGGACTAAAATAAACCTCATGCCACACACATATCCTGCCATCAGGAACGCTTTCATGTCAACATTTGGGCTGGAATTCTACATGACCAGATTATCGGACCGCATGTACTACCTCCAAGCCTGAATGGAGAGCATTACCTCACGTTTCTACAAGATATCCTGCCTGGACTGGTGGAAGATGTGTCTTTGGAAGTCAGACGGCAGATGTGGTTGCAGCAGGATGAAGCACCAGCACATTTTACCCGGGCCGTGCGTGAGTTTCTCGATCAAACCTTCCCTCAACGTTGGATAGGTAGAGATGGCCCCATTGACTGGCCAGCGAGATCACCGGATTTAACGCCGCTGGACTTTTTCTTCTGGGGCCATTTGAAAAGCCTGGTTTATGTTACTCCAGTAGCCAGTGTTGACGAGCAAGAATCTTTGACGCCTGCAGAGAGGTTCAGCAAAGACCAGAAGTGTTCAAGAGAGTACGACAGAACATGCAACGGAGATGCACGTCCTGCATCACAGCCCAGGGTCGCCACTTCGAACAGTTGCTGTAATTGTTCAATGTAACAATATAATAACCGTTTCTGCATTTGAACAAATAAGTTGTCCGGAGCTGCATGTTGCTAATTTCGTGCTTTGCATGCAGCTCTACGGTGCCGTGCAGTGCAGCATTCACAGGGATTGGTCGGGATCTTTACACCTTTTTAACTCGTTTACAACGTTTTTGTGGGGAAAAATGGTATTCGGAATAGTTGTTAGTTTTGACCTTCCCTACCAGCTCTCCAAGTCTGGCAGTGGAATTCGTAAACACTTTGTATAGATGGTCAACGCGGCAAAAATTAAAAAAAAAAACACTAATTTTTACTAGTTGGGAATGAAGAAGAAACGCAAGTGTTAATACCGATTGTGATTGGAAGACGTCATACATCATTAAAAAGAAGCCGTGATTGGTAGCGATCGATATACCCCAATACCCGATCTCATATATACTATTAAAAATTCAACTAAGTGCATTGAACGCCCTCACTCGGAAACAGAATCTTCTTATCGCTCTTACCGATCTGTCGAAGGCCTTTGACAGTGTTTCTAGATCACAATTGATTGAACAGTTGAAGGCTTTAGGCATTGAAGAATCGATACTGTCCCTGATTAAAGACTTATTCTGAAACCGATACAATTAAATGCTTGGCCCCAAGGATAACGTGTCTCACCCTTCGGAACGAGGAGTAATGCAGGGCTCTGCATCTAGTATTACCTTCTATGCAGTGGCAACCAGCCCATTGTTTAATTTACCCCTTAAAAGTGACATCTGTGCATATGTCGACGACAATATCCTGTACACAGCAGATTCCGATGTAACCCCTGGTGAAGCCATTAAAAACGCCCATCACGATCTCTCTTTGCTTAAGCATCTAAGCATTCCGATGAATCCAAGACTCGTTTACTTAAAATCACCAACAGTAACACTAAGCATTTCGACGCCCAGAAAATACTAGGCTTATTATTTGACAACAAGTTATCCTTTAAACCCTGCACTGAAGATCTTGTCATGCAGCTGAGCCGCCTTAGATATCTTGTCAAGCGCCTAAAAAGACCTTGAATAGGAGAGAGATCACCATAACAATAAAATCTTGTAAACATTCCAAGGAGGAGCTTTAGCAATGAAACAAAAATATTTTTATACGTTTATTAAAAAGAAATTACCCCCCCCCCCCGCCTCCCGAGTAAGATAAGGCAAGTCATCTATTTTTAACCCTTTATCTGCACTTTTTACCTCTTCCCGAGTGTTTTTTAAACTAAAAAATGATTTTTTCGAACGTAATATGTAAAAAAAGTAAAAAACCTCGTATCTTCTTTCCTCTCTCATCATTACCGAACTTATGATATATCACATGGCGTATGTTGCCATAGTTCTAAGGACCAAGTGACAGCCACCCCCGCAAAGCCGATCCCACTGGAATAATTGGGCCTAAACTTCTTAGTAATGTAGATCTTGCCTAGAGGAATCTGGATACTGGATTTTACGCCTTTACGTACCTAAATACCACATAGATATGTTGCCCTCTCTGAATCCCACCCGCGTAATTCCGACCCCCGTATACCAATCAAAACCAAAGTAAATAGTGCAGATGGACATGTCCATAGGCAGCTACATTCCGAATTTCAACCTTCTACCTCAAAAAAATGTTGAAATTATAAAGGGGACGGACTGACATTATAAAACCAATAAGTAGCTTCATTCTTATTCTACTTACGAGGGTCAGTCAAATGAAAACCGGAAATATTTTTTTACAACTCCTTTATTACAGACAGAGTAGGTACATTATTTTTCAATGTAGCTTTTCCCCATCTTTTCGATGCATTTTCGCCACCGAGTCGGGAAGGCATGGATACCTCGGGGAAAAAAAAAATCTTCATATAATGTAGATCATGCTTATAGGAATCTGCATACCGAATTTCTCTCCTTCATATGCACCTAGATCTTTTGGTCCCCTCTAATTTTCACCCCCAAAACTCCGACCTTAGTGGGCTAATCAAAACCAAACTAAATAGGGAAGGTGCACATTCCCATAGTAAGCTACATTCCGAATTTCAACCTTCTACCTCAAAAAATGTAGAAATGATGAAGGGTGATTCAAATCGTGTGTAAAATAAAACCAATAAGTAGCTCCATTTTTCCGCTACTTAATAATAAGCTTATAGATTATGAGCACTTGAGCAATCGTGCGTCGACAAAGCGATTTCACGTGCGCGCGCCGATGTCAATAATGCTTAAAAGATGAACAGAAAGTAACAATATATTCCTTATTGACAAATCGATTGTTATATGACATGCCAGTCTTGAATTCTTTACACTCACTGTTTTAGCACGTGAATTCGACTTGAAGGGGTCCACGAAAAATTCTGCAAAGTTGATACGGCCGAGCTAAGACTTTGATGGTCATATTTCTGAAAACAGAATTTGAAAAACTTGATACGTTTTCAAGTTATCGTGCAAACGGCGGACGGACGGTCGGATAAACGTACAGACCAAGGGTAAAGAGTTTGGTGATTTCTAAACTAAATTATGCAATTATTTTCTGGTCCTCTGCCTCCCGATTCTCATTAACGAGGGATAAAGATTGCATGTGGCTTATTCAATTCCCCGCTACACTTCCGTTACCCCATCATGCAAAGCTAATGATATATTAACTCTTCCTGGTCTAATACAATTGGCCAAGTTCAAAGAATTATACAGGGCCTTGTATGGTCCTCACCACCCAGCCCACTTTATTTCTCAATGGATAAATAATAACTGTAACACCAGAGTAACCGGTAAATTTAAATTTGAACCTCCCTATATCCTCCAGTCAACACTAAAGAAGGCCTTTCCTTAGACACTATCGAGGATTGGAACAAGAGCAACAATATTAAACTGTAAACTGCCAACCTGTAGTAACCATAAGATCCATGTTAACAAATTACTTAACCAATATGTAAAAAACAATCAATTGTAATTGCGATTTATGTTCCTTGTATCCAATATCCCTCTGGTGTGCTATAATTTCAAATAAATAAATATATATAGTCTGATTATTTCAGCCACTGACTATCAAGCCTAACGCTGATTGGCTAATCAGCCACATTTTTTTAAAGGAAAGTTGAATCAACTTAATTAATCATTATTATGAACAATGAATTCAGTTACTTCTGTATACTGTGTTTTTCGATTAACAAGGAAAATGCCAGCAATCAGACGCGGCACACGAAAAACACTCAGGCAAAGTGCAAATTCTGCTTTAAAAAGTTATCGTTGTGTGGTTATTAGCACCGATAGCTATTTGTTTTCACAATATGCGTCCGTCTGTCCGTCCGTCTGTCTGTTGGTGCTCTAGCGTTTCGAATTTCCGACTTCGTTTTCGCCATGGCAAAACGAAAGACTGAGTTCGTTGGTGAAAAAATTCGGTGGACTACTTCCGATTCAAAAGGTTACAAATAACAGAAGGGACCACGTTTTTTACTATACAATTCCATGTATAAATGGTCTATGCATTGATCAATGCTTTTCTTTCTTTGTCATTCCACAGCTAAGGCAGAGAAAAGGCTTGTGAATTAACTGAAGACACCTGATGCTCTTCCTTGGTGGTCAAAATCAGTCAAAACTGGTTTAATGGTACGTGTTTTAGTGGTACCAATATGGTCCATTGGAAACTTTCAGTGCTAAGATATGGCATGTAGTATATCAAACAGCTGGGAATGACGTGTCATGAACGAATATAACGTAAAGTTAATGATAGTCGAAATTGACTAAAAGGTCCATGGTTTAATGGTACCATTATGATCATGTAATATATCAAACAATTTGGAATGACGTATCATGAGTGATTATAACGTAATTATTACGTGTTGTAATGGTGCCATTATGGTAAGCTTGTAAACTTTCAATGTTATAATACAATATGCTCTATAATAATCGTTCGAAGGATACGTGTTAATTCATATCTATTAGAAATGCTACCGAAGAAATGAATTAGTATTGGTCAGAGAAAACAAAAAGTTATCTGGGCATCGTAAACATCCGAACAACGGGAGCTTCGTCTAAGCAGGAAATTGTAGAATTACTGAAAAACAGTTTGAGTTATTATTTTACTTCTTGAGGTTGTCCTGCTTACCTAAAACTGTCATTATCCCGGGCAACGCCAGATACCTCTGCTAGTATAATGTAAAATTAATGATAGTCGACATTGATTCAAAGGTACGTGGTTTGGTGGTACATTTATGGTCCATTGGAAACATTCAATGCTAACATAAGCAATGTAATATATCAATCAAGCTGTAATGACATTTCGTCGATGAATTCAACAATGATACGTATTTTAATGATACCATTATGGTACCATTGGAAACTTTCAATGCTAAAGATATGGCTTGTAATTACTTCGCCTTACATTATCAATAGCTAATTTTTGTTAGGCAAATTGTTGCCAATATCTAATATACGTGTAGTCAAACCCTGGGTGGAATGATCAATTAACAAAATAAGGGAAGTAACAAATTACATTAACAAACTAAAAAAAAGGGAGGTTAATTCGCGACATGACTTAATATCATACTTCCACCGTCCAGGAATTATCACCCATACGACTGACGACATTAAAAATTAGTTCTCATTTTAAATTTGAAATTCATTTCAAATTTAAACTATTATTTAAACTCCTTAAATCAATAATTAGTTCTCATTACATCTCAGTTCTTCTGTAGCTACCGTATTAACGCTTCCACTTTCTTAAACGTGATAGGTATACCTAGATTTCTCAGTTTATTGCAAACAATTTGAAAATGATGAGAAATGTATGGACTTACCTTTCTCAAGATGTTATCACAGGGCCAGGTTTGTGACCGAAAATATGTGAAGCTGTTTGTTACAAAAGTCCATCCAGTACCCTTGTAAGTTTGAGTTCCTGCCATACATATCAAGCATTGATGCTTTAGTGTAATGCAAAAATTGCAAACGTCAATGATTAAATGTATTAGACTAAAAAAGATTACGGCGTAGATTTTTAAGGTTATAAAGTGAACTATTAAAAATTAAAAAATATATTCAGGATTTTTTGAGATTGTTTCTTAAGTTAGGAGTTTCTTCTCTCAGCAGCAGGAGTTTCTGTTGGGGCATCGGAGCTGAATCGCTTTCTCTCTGTTTGTGGGAAAATTAAGATTCTTAGAGGGGAAAAAAGTTTTAGAACAAATGCATAATTAAGTTAACTATTAAGTATTAAGTTTTAATTTTTACCTCTTTTTATATCTCATTTACCTTCAATCAAATAAATCCCGGGGAATTGTTCAATAAAACAGGAAATATAGTTTTAATCATCCAAATTTATTCTATTGCTTCAATAGGGCCCATTTGATGCCAACGAATAGTCTAGTGGTTGAAACACTCCTTATAGGCACTTTTCAATATGGCCTTCAACACCTGAGAATTTCGTTTTACGGACTCAAAACGTCTTCCATAAAGGTTTGGTTTGTTTTGTTTGGTATTAACGTCCTTTTCAACTGCTATGGTCATTTCAGGACGGCGTTATAGGGGCCGCAAATTTTGCCTCGCAAGGGTTCTTTAACGTGCAGCGGGCAAACGACTACACGGGACCAACGGCTTTACTTCCCTTCCGAAGGAAGTGCGTGATCTCAGGATTTTCCCCCTGAAGAAATCCTCATCGAACTCGCGTCCTCGGGCATCAGAGGCGATCACGCAACCACTGAGCCACCGAGGCCGATATCTTCCACAAATAGGGGATACGAGTTTGGGAAACAGGAAAAAGTCACATGGGGACATATCTGACGATAATGTCTTCGATGAGTATTTGGTCAATAATTCGCTTACAAAGGCCGATGTGTGATTTGGTGCATCATTGTGGTGCAAAACCCAAGAAGTGTTCTTCCCCAAATCTAGCCTTTTCCAATGCTTCAGCCCAAGAAATTTCGTTGGCAACAAAAAATTTAAGGCAAGCTCTTTATTCGATATTTTTATCCTTTTCAAAAATTGCAGAATACACTTTTGGTCGATTAACAAAACCAACAGCTGTAAAAAAAACCTGGCTAACAGAACGCGGCAAAACTCTATGCGACAATTAGGTACATTGGAGCCGTTTTACAGCAAAAAAAAATGTCATACCTTTTACGCGTGCTTCTTAAATGAAAAATTCCCGGTATTTATTTGACTGAATATATTTCCTTAACGATGCAAACATTTAAATATATTATAATGAAATAAATTCATTGGTGAAAAAAACTGAAATATGAAATAGTTATGAAGTCATCAGTAGACTAAGTTCTTGTAATGACAAAGACCCAGGTATTTACTTATTTTTGGAATACTTTTTGAGAACATCTGGATTCACAAAAATTGAATTAAGTTTGCCAAATTGTGTTCATTAAGAACTAAAATTTTCTAACCTGGAACATTTCAATTCAAATGATATTTTTAATATCAGACGTGTACATCGTTCACCAAATACTAGATTAATGTCACGTATTAATGACTACAGAGTGTCCCAAATTGACGTATACACTTTTTGAAACGTTATAACTCAGCAACGAAATGAGATAGAAATATAAGGTTTTCTTGTATTTTATTCCTTAAACTTCCTTAAGCCCGTACATGTTCAAAATGTCCACCTTCTACCACAGTACACTCCCAACACCGACGTCGAACAGAGGGACATACCAACTAGATTGTAGCTAATGGAATATCATTGATGGAATGTTCAATCTGATCTTTTAATTCCGTCAGTTTGTGGGTTTGTACCGTACAGCGTGTTCTTTAAATCACTGACTTCTTTGGGGATCGTGCAAAAACCTCCATGACGGCGTCAACACTCTCGTTATCAGTGAAACTTCTCTTTCTTCCGCACTGACCTTTCAACACATCTTTCACCGTTTCTTCAAACTTGTCTCGGGAGTTTTGTTATTGTTACCCTTGTTGGCGGTGGAGTACCAAATTCAACCCTCCAACGTCGTTGAAGCTCAACAACATTCTCCACTTTCCTATAACACTTCAGTAACACTTCAGTTACGGTCATCGAATGAAGGTCACCGCCATTTTGGTTTATAAACAAATGAACAACAATGAACGTGTTGCTATGCTTTTTCAGCGCCGTCTGGATCATACATAACTAACCTTATATTTCTATCTCATTTCGTTGCTGAGCTATAACGTTTCAAAGAGTGTATACAGCGTGTTGCAGAAAACATCAGGGCAGTATAACGGGAAGCCTACCCGCTCGATTGCAGGGGTCGGCTCGGTCGATTGGCAGAATGGAGGGAGATGACGGTGGCTTGCAGCAGCCAGCAGTTTCCACAGTCGGGGAGGGGGGGTGAACGTCAAAACTGTCATGTTTTTAAAGTTCTTGTTCCCTTCGTTTGTAGTACTTAACCTCGCCCATAGTCATGCGCAATAGTGCAATGAAGTTGAAATTGCATAAGTATTGCATAAGTTTTGTTGTTAAGTCTGTTAATTAAAAAGGTTTAGTCAGCATTTGGTTTCTGCCACGTTCGTTTCTTTGCCTCCGTACTTTATTAAAAATCCCGTCTCTCGTCTCGCCGTGCGTTGAATCCTTTTATTGACAATGACGACTCAACATCAGTATTCAAATGATGAACTCGTGCACATGATATTGGTTTATGGACAGTGCCGGCGCAATGAGCGGCAAGCTGCCGAGCTTTACGCGCAGCGCTATCCTGACCGACACCATCCACACCATGGGCGCTTCGGTTAAATAGTTGCGCGTCTTCGCGATCACATAAACGTTGCACCGCACACAAGCACCCGCGCAACTGGCGCTGCTCTTGGAATGGACCACATCAAAGTGCATTGCATTCTCAAGAAAAACTTGAGAATGAAGCCGTGGAAGCGCCATACTACCCAGCAATTGTTGCCCGATGACGCCCCATGACGGATGCCCTTTTGCGACTGGATATCTGCAGAGGTGAGAGTCTATCAATTACTGCGTGCCACCAATAACAATAAACCATTAAGGAATGACATAACCAAGTACCGAAAGGTTAAACTAAACCATTCGCGGAACTATTCTTAAACCGCCCTATGTTAACTTGTAAGTTTTTAATGGACCATAATGGTTACACTAAACCATACTTATTAGAAAACAGTAGGGCCTACATTTGGAAAATTAATGAGAATGAATGAATTGTTACCCTGAAAAGCTAATAAACTCGACCGGGCTTTTCCCCCCAGGAAAAACATTATGAAATTTGAATGAGTTTTTCTGTTTGTGTCTACATAGGCTAACCATACCTTTCACTTTACCCACTCGATAAAGGGGGCAGGGCATGAGATTTTTTCACCGGGTTTTTTGCTAAACCCACATTTTACATGATGCTCTAGAACTTTCTAAATAACACATGGGGTCTAACCTAACCCCTACCCCTACAAAATTAAAATTTTCAAAATTTACCCCTTCACTCCCAGGGACGCGAAATGTTTATATTCTGAATTAGGGGACATTAAAACCAAATAATCAATATTCATTTTCCCCCCAATCTGTTCCCCTTGAGTCGTTATTTGGACCTAAAGACGGGACACCAATTATGAAACACCCTGTATTATATGCCATATTTTAACATTGAAAGTTCCAATGAACCATAATGGTTTCACTAAACCAGTAAGGTTCCAGTAAACCGGGTTCCTCGAAACCAATTTGGACTATCATTAATTTTACTTTATATTAATTCATGACATATCATTCCAAGTCGTTTGATATATTACATGCCATATCTTATGATTGAAATTTTTTGAGGGATGCATAAGGGTACCTTTAGCATACGTGCAATTATTTCGATTACAACCTTTTTCAAAATGGTTCATTTCCTGAACCATATTTATCAATTGGCGAAAATAGTAATTTATATCCGCATTTCTATCTCGTCGTTACGATTTGTTTGATATATTACTTAATATATCTCTGCATTGAAAATTGCTAGGTGGGGTCGTGAAGGTACCATTTGTGCACGTGCTATCGAACCGATTTAGATAACATTTGTGATTGGTTCGTGCCATGTACCATATTCATCGACTGACGAAAATAGTAATGAATAATCGCATCTATCTCGTCATTACGAATTGTTTGATATATTACTTAATATATCTTCTCATTGAAAATTGCTTGGCGGGAAAATAGAGGTACCATTTGTGCACGTGCCAATGAACCGATTTCGATAATATTTGTCATTGGTTCGTGCCATGAACCATATTCATCGACTGACGAAAACAGATTTTTAAAATCTTTCATAGCCTCGGAGGAGTTTGAGTTACAGACAGACAGACACGTTTCCCCACACTGATAGCCTAAAGCACCTTTCGGTACTTAATAAACCATTAAAGAATGACATAACCAAGTACCGAAAGGTTAAAATAAACCATTAGCGGAACTATATTTTTAAACAGCCCTATGTTAACATTGGAAGTTTCTAATGGGCCATAAAGATACCATTACACCATGTACCTTTGAACCAATGTCGACTACCATTAATTTTACGTTATGTTCATTCATGACATATCATTCCAAGTCGTTTGATATATTACATGCTATATTTTAGCATGGAAAGTTCCAATGAACCATAATGGTTCCACTAAACCAGGTTCCTTGAAACCAATTACGACTATCATTAATTGTACGTTATATTCATTTATTACATCTCATCCCAATTTGTTTGATATATTACATGCCATATCTTATCATTGAAAATTTTTGAGGGTGTCATAAGGGTTCCATTAGAGCACGTGCCATTGTTCCGATTACAATCATTTTCAAAATGGTTCATATCCTCACCCATATTTATTAATTGGCGAAAATAGTAATTTATATCCGCTTCTATCTCCACATCACGATTTGTTTGATATATTACTTAATATATCTCTGCATTGAAAATTGCTAGGTGGGGTCGTGAAGGTACCATTTGTGCACGTGCTATTGAACCGATTTAGATAATATTTGTGAGTGATTCGTGCCATATACCATATTCATCGACTGACGAAAATAATAATTAAATACCGCTTCTATTTCGTCATTACGATTCGTTTGATTAATTAATTACTATATCTTCCCTTTGAAAATTGCTTGGCGGGAAAATTGAGGTACCATTTGTGCACGTGCCAATGAACTGATTTAGATAACAATTGTGATTGGTTCGTGCCATAAACCATATTCATCTACTGACGAAAACAGATTTTGAAAATCATTCATAGCCTCGGAGGAGTTAGAGTTACAGACAGATAGACAGACGGACAGACGGACAGACAGACAGATAGACAGACACGTTTCCCCACACTGATAGCATAAAGCACCTTTCGGTACTTAATAATGACTGGATTATTGAATGAACATCTGTTTTTTCGCAGGTCAATGTAGATGATGTCCGGAATGACCGTTTTCTCAAACGGATTGTCTTTACCGATGAATGCACCTTCACGAGCAATGGATCCATCAACCATCATAATGAGCATCATTACGCCGTTGACAACCCGCACTGCAGGAAGGAAAAGCACGTCCAGGGCAGGTTCTCGGTGAATGTGTGGGCAGGCATTGCGGGAGACCATATCATTGGCCTGCATTTAATTTAATGCCACCACATATTCCAACTTTCTGGAGAATGATCTCGACGCGACGCATTATTCCTGTATGATGGCCATCCTGCTCACTCTTCACGTGCGGCCCGCGCAGTACTGGACAGGAACTTTTCAGGGCGTTGGATTGGCCGCCACGGCCCCGTCGAGTAGCCACCCCGCAGTGCGACTAACTCCGTGTGATATCTTTTCGTGGGGATATCTTGCAGTTGATGTCGCTGACCTGCAGAACAATATCCGCCAGGCGATGGCAACAATCACCCCAGAAATGCTGGGGCGAGTGAGAGAAGACTTTGTGAAAAGGGTAGCTCTCTGTGCTGAGCAAGATGGAAGTTTCTTTGAACATTTGTTGTAAGAAACTTCACAAAACACCCAGGTGACACTTTCTCAGCAATAGAGCAAACTGGTCTGCTGCGTCTCGTGGCTTTGGCCCTGCGTCCGCTACGAGACGCAACCCGGGTTAGCCCGCGACGACCAAATATAATAATAATAATAAAAGTGTGAAAGGCTATTTTTTGCTATTCTCCTCTGTTGAAATTTTTGTTTGTTGGTCCCCTCTAGCTGCAGAGGACATTCATAAGTGCGTTTACTTTTTGTGTACCCCCTAACCTGTAGTAGTACAGCGCGCACCCCTCCTTGGCTCAATTGGTCATGCCCTTTGCCAAACAAACAAGTTTAACAAACTAAAATTACCCAATTATCATTTAATGTCGAGCCGGCCCCTGCAATCGAGCGGGTAGGCTTCCCGTTACACTGCCCTGTAGTTATCTGCAACACCTTGTACATCCACAAAAATTGGCTTCCGTGCAACGTTCTCTGCTTTTAAGCTGCTCTCTTATTCTATTTGTTTCTCTGACGATTTTTTATTTATTTGTTTTTTTTTATTAAAGAGATGGAGATTAATAATAAGATGGGTTGTTTACCGTCAGATTTTGATGCCGGACCAAAATGATTAATAAAGTTCATGTTCCCGAATAGATAGGACATGTGTGCCTATTATAACTTTTACTTACTTTTTTGATGCTCTATCTGAATCTGAAGTAGAACTTTTTGATTTTGACTTCTTGAAATCAGTAACGATGCTTTTAACATAGTTGAAAATGAAACATTATTAATAAATGCACAAAATAAAGGACTCTGAATATAGCAATACTGAATAATGTTTATTGTAGCTGAAGCGCTTCGACTCCCCTCATCTATAAGAGACAAATGACAGTCACATTGTGTCTGCAGAAGTTGAATTGCGTTATGACATTCGCCAGTCAGCAAATGGCCAGCAAGACCTATTTAGTGTAGATAACGTTAAGTTCCAAAAAGTTTTTTTTTCAGGGGTAAAATTCTGAGATCATGCACTTCCTTCGGAAGGGAAGTAAAGCCGTTGATCCCGTGTAGTTGTTTGCTGGCTGCACGTTAAAGAACCCTTGCGAGGCAAAATTTGCGACCCCTATAACGCCGTCCTGAAATGACCATAGCAGTTGAAAAGGACGTTAATACCAAACAAACCAAACCAAAACCAAAAATCAATTTTCCCTCAAGAAATTATTATGTGAAATTCAGTTCGTTTATATAGGCTTAGCAAATTGGTATTCTTAACTTTAAAAAAACGAGTTATAAAAATAAAGAATTAAAGTGACAGTAGGAATATTTTGCGTAGATGCTCTTAAATTAAAACTAATAAATAATATAAATTGGTCACAGGGTTGCAAGACCTGAAAATAACTGATGTTTCTGATAGAGGCTATCCTTTGTCATAGTTAAGAGGATAATAGAGAATTATCCTGAAAGTGATACTTGGAAGCCATCAATTTCATTTGCTGGCAAGTTGGAGCGGAGTTCAGACTTTAGACTAATTTAACAGGGATTTTTCACTTAATAATTTAATATATTCAACCAACAATTCCGTTGCGCAATCCTTTTAACGTCCATAGGTTTTGACGGAGCATTACCTTGCAACCTTTTGCCAACTGCAGATAAGAAGAGAGTCTGTGTGCTTCGTCAGATGATGCCTCCCGAGCAGCGTTGTTATTGTGTTCAGCAGCAGTAAATGTAACAGGTACACCTAACTTACGAAGGCATGATTCGTTGTGTTCCGAAATTTCCTTATTGCGAGACATCAATGTAATGGCGTTAGAAAAACGGGCTTTCTCGTTAAGATTGTAAATTACAAATCTAGATTTTAACAGAAGACAGTCACTTTCACACACTTCACCAATTGCGAGATGATTGAGTAGTTCACGAAAAGGTGCCTGGTTTTCAGCTACTTGACGCATAATTGTTGTTAAATGAAATACTTTTTTCAGTTGTTGGTAGGCCAATTTTCCTTGAATAGCAAAAGTAGACGATGGATTCGGTTGCTTATACACAGGTGTATCACCGACAGGAAGCAACTAATAAAAGTCGCCCGAAAGCAACAATGCATATCCGCTAAGAATTTCATGTTGTTTTTCCTGGATTTGCTTGACGAAGTCGGTTGTCTATTTTGCCCAGCGAGTTCAGTCGTGACCACCGAGAGAGAAGGCCTCCGCATTGAAATTTAATATATTGTTACATCATCATAGATAGTGCTAATTCAGGTCTTATTATTGGTTGAAATACGAATAACAATGCACTATCTATGATGATGTAACAATGTATTACGTTTCATCGCTGAGGCCTTCTCTCTTACGGCTTAACCCAAACGTTTATTATTCTTCAACGACATCACATATGTCCGTTTTTTTTAATACAAACCATCTTCAGGCGTCACACAAACTGTGTGCGAGATTTGGCTACTATTGCTTTAGTGGTTTTGACGTGATGACGTTACAATGGTGACTGAAAAGGAGCGGAGCGAGCTTTGCTCGCTCCGCTCCAATTAAAACTAAATTAAAATTAAATTAAGACTAAAAAATACAAGTTCAAAACGCAACACTAGTTAGATGATCTTTCATTGAAGAAGAAACCTTGTACATGTTCTGGTACACATTGGTTCCTCAATCAATATTTCAAGATTTCGTTAAGATCGGCGTTCATCTATTAGAGGATCTACGCAAAATACATTTCTTTAAGCAAGAAAGCTCCTAATACCTGTATTTACTAACAAACATCTTCCGTTGAAAAAGTCTACTTCTCTGAAGGTGACATTTTCTGCAAACGACCAACCTGTATATAAAACCTGCAAAGTGTTTAATTCCGTTTAAACAAGAGTTTTGGAAATTATAATCAAATTTTGTGCAAAGAAAAATTTCAGTAAATTTTATTCCTGGCCAAAAATCTGCAAACTCTGTCAGTAACAAGCATCTGATCCAAAAGTAACAGAAAATTTGATATTGCAAATAAATCGCAAAGTATAATCTAACTTCCCATCCAAACATCTGGAGCAAAGTGCATGCTTTGCGTGGTCTGGCATTGTCGTTAATGAGAACGTCAATACTTGAGGCTTTGCGTAAAAATCTTATGGTTTGCTAATAGACTTTAACATAAATTGTGGTTCCCTTTTTCATGAATTTCTTACTCTTCCTCGATCTTCGAATCATAGAGGAATAAGAAACAGAGGGAAAACTCTTCTGAGATCACGTGACGGAAGTCAACCAATGAAGTTTTCCTTAAAAACACTCCTGACTTTGCCACGCTACTGTCGGTTTCGTCCGAGGCCAACGAGATAACGAGGCCTGGAAGCGAAAAAGTCACCTAACCATCGGGGTGCTAGCAACAATCCAAGATGAGACAATGAAGGTTGGATTGTTGCTAGCACCCCGATGGTCAGGTGACTTTTCCGCTTCCAAGCTTTGTTATCTCGTAGGCCTCGGTTTCGTCATAATTACGTTATTCTCCCGCAAATGGATTATGGGAGAGGCAAGTCATATATGACGTCAGATAAATACGTTGCTTAACGTTTTTTTTCATCGGAATCATTTTAATAATTTAATTCAAGTTAATTAGAAACTTTGAGAACCGGTTCTACGAAGCAACGTGGATTATCACAGAAGAAAAGAAATTATTATTGCATTACCACGACTTCTTATTGATGGTCTCTGATTACCACGTGGAACGGCGAGCTAATATAAACAGAGTGCTTCACATGAGTGATCACGTGACACAACTCAACAAGACAATTTTTCGTTTATATAAAACATTTTTTATTTTTGAATACAAATTTATGTGATTTAACATGATATAAGTATTAATATATAAACTACTTTAATATTTTATTTATTATTTTCAAAACAGTGTCTTCACTTGCGCCACGAAAATAGTATTGAAAAATGACGTAGTAATTTCCATTCACATGGTAGAGTTTCCCATCTGTTTCTCTTAATCTGTGCTTCGAATAACTTTCCAGCTAACTCTTGCTATTATACACTCGTTAGCATGGTAACAAGGAAACTGACTCTATAACCCTAATTCTACCAAGAGTTCGTGATAGATTTAACTTAGCTTTCGAATTACCGCTCGTATAATGGGATGTAGATCCCAAGCAGTTAAGATGAGATTCGGTGTAAATGCGAGTTTTTACCCGGAAAACACTTCAGACACACCTTCGGCACGATATCCAAAAAATATAGGATAAAGGTTTAAAAGATGAAGTTTTTCTGTTGCAGTACTCAGGTATGCCTTTTAAGTAAGTGTGGAAAGGGGCTGGGAGTCGGAGTCAAGATTGATATGTTAAGTGGAATCTCTCTAAAGCAAAGCAGAGCGAAAAACCGCTGTTTTAATCAAGTTTTGATGCGAGGGTTGGGGCATAAGTCATGGCAACTATTTTTTTTCTTGTAGATATGTGAACGGTTCACAAACGTATATGTGTCGTGTGGAAGTTCTACAGGCATAGTGTGTATGCAGAACAACAGATGGCTCTGTGATAGCTGGTAGTAGCGCAGCGAGGGCTGTGAAATTAGTCAGTTGGTGAGTGTCGTGCGAGATGGAAATAACCCGTGTTGAGCAGCGCACTTACATCAAAACAGCCGTTCTCCGAGGGAGAAATGCGATGGAATGTCACAGTGAATTAGTGGAAGCCCTTGGGAATAATGCCCTACCATACCGTACAGTAGCACGGTGGGTAGGAAAGTTTCAGCAAGGACGTGTGTCAACCAGTGATGAGCCATATTCCCCTGTATACTACCGTAATAAATTAGTGTGTTACGATATTTCGGTACTATTCATTGTCTACATATGTAGTTAACACCTTGTCCTTTCGTCTGTATATGTCACATTTTCCAACCGGACTGGTATCTTCAAGAAAATAAAATAGTTGCCATGACTTTTGCCCCAACCCTCGTAGATATAAGAAACACGGCAACATGTTCTTCTTGCCTTCCAAAGGTATCAGCGGACCCAAACCATGCCATGAAACCCCATCCCCACTAGCTTAACTTCTCTGAGGTTTCACTGAATACGCCATCGTCCAGTGAGCTTTCCACTACATAAACATCGATGAAATTCGTATTGATCTAACGTCATTTCTATTGTTGAAACCAGTCTCCGACAATGCTGAAGCTACCATTATACTTCGTTTTGACGTCATGCGCCACATTTTGCATCGATGTTTCATGTAGTGTAACGTGGCCCGGCGTGTTTGCGATGAATTTAGAAACTGGCACCAAGCGTCCGATTCGGAATCAACTGCATGGTACCAGAATTCGCTGGACCGTCATTTACGAGACTGCGTATTTCATTTTGAAGGTCGGTTGAGTAACAGTTGCATGTTTCAGCCGACATTCATCTCTGGGATCAAAGGCTTCATAGTTGGTACATAGGGTCATCATATCAGTTCGATATCAATACACTTTCGCTACATTTCACAAACTTTATTGTTTCTGAAATGCTCTCACCTCTGGTACGATAGTCGATGCCTTTTTCTAAGTTTATTAATTCCAAGAACTTACTATTCGCACATGGGCAGTTTTAACACCCTAGTTCATACGTCTGCTTTGAGGAGATGGTCATATTAACCGTTGGAAAAAGAAAACCCATCTTTACTACGTTTTATTTTAACCTTTCTGTTATCCGTTAAAATAGGCCTGCCAGAAGCTTTGAGATTGTCTTCCCGTACTACGGAATAGTAAACTCGCGCACGGCGATGACGGAAGCGTACTTCTAATGCGTAACCGAAGCATATGTTTCTAAAAAAAACTGTTATTGCTTCTCGATTCCAGAGACCTACTTGTAATGATGTCTTGCCAATTTCTTTGTCGTTTGTTTTTGATATAAAAAAACCCCACAACTTTCTAATGTGAATTACTTTACTTCAATTCCAATCAAGTTTGTGTCTCCGACTTCACAGCCCCGATTAAAGATTCATAATATTGTATCAGCTCACATACAAAATTGACTCTTATACAATTAAAAATTCACATTTCATTGGTCAGTAACGAATGCTTACCAGCCCAGCATCATCACCAATTTTAAAGTCTCTTTGTATAGAAGAAAATCGCCAAACACGATCAGTATCCATTACTGGAGAGTTGACCATATGGGCAATACTTAGAGAACATACATCGATGCTTTTGTTCTTCTTAAACAAGCTCTCCTTATATTGTATCATTCTCTTGCTCTCTCCACAAAACACAATCGAAGGGAAATATATCGTTTTGTTTGTTTTCGTCTCAATCACTCTTCTCGTAGGGAATTGCAAAAGGAGATTAAGGAAATAATAGAGACAGTAGAACAGCAGGCAGAAAGACACGATTAATATGAAACTCCAGAACAGACGCATTGCATATGTCTGATTTTCATCGCCGAGGACGTCGAAACCCTTTATCTGGGCGAGCAATTGTTCTTTCAGTTGTTTTCGTCTTCCTCGTTTTATTTCTAGGTCCAGGATTTGAGCGATTTTTCTCCGGAAAACCACGTCTTTATTGGTCCCTTTACGTTTGACGAAGATGATTTTTTGGGCGCTCACGTGAAACAATTCGAAGATGGATAAGACGCTAAGGCCGAGATAGAGCCCTAGATTGCCGCCAATGTCGCAGAGCAAAGCGATGAAGTCGTAGGCGAAGTACTCAGTCACGATTGTCACGTACGCTTCTTTGATGTAAGCGTTGATGATCGTCCGATCTCCATCAACGTTGCCTTTCACATTGTTTATGTTCATTAGTTCCGTTCTCTTGCAAGTTCTCACGCATTTGCATTGTTTGTCTTCGTAAGGATCGATGAGAATTAAGATTTTTGTTGCGTTCATGTACGCTATATGCCCTTCGTCGTCTGTCTTGCAAAAGGGAAGGCCCGTCTCTTCTGGCATGAAGGGAAATCTGAAACAATGTTTCTTAATAGTAAAAATCTAAATTTATTGAATAGTAAATTGAATCAACTTATATTTTATAGATGATTCAGTTGCTACCGGCAAGACATTTCTTTAAACTTCGTCAGGAGACAGGCTTGGAAACATCTTTCGTATTTCGAAGTGTCTTCTTCACAAGAGTTGTAAGGCGAGTTTACGAAATTATACTGCAAGAAAGATTAAATTTGCATGAGAAGAAATGAAAGTATAATTAATGAATTTTTAAAAAATTAACTGATTAGATGAAACTTTCTTTTAGCCAGAGGGTTAAATCGAATAAATTAGCTCGTGAGTGTACACTGTCTACCAAAAAGTAATCGGACACTTTCGATTTTAGACGTTTTTTCGGAGGTGTCAAGAACACGTTACACCTCATATATTTCAGCGAAAGTTTTGTACCGGAGGCAAATAGGGAACCAGCAACAAGTTGAACAAAAAAAATAATATTTGGAAAAAATAATGCTTGAAATACAGCATATGATTAAGAGGATTCTTTTACTTCTCTGCGTTCATTTTTATGAGAATAGCACGTATATTCAAAGAGATATAAAGGCTTCTTTCTTAAGTTTTTTTTCTTAAGTTTTTTGTTTATAACATGCAAGGATTTCAACCCAATGCAATGCCATTTTCAGGAAACATGGCAAACTACAATGGAGACAACACCCTGCAATCAGAATATAAAAATATTAAATATTTGATGAAACATGCGCAAGAGTTACCTAAATGTCTTTTGCATAATTTAGGAGGGTGAATCAAAAAGTAAGTTACACTCACAAGGAAATCCCTCGAACATGTATGTCACAGATTTCCACCAAATTGAAATATGTTACTCAATTGAAGCTACAATAGATGCTTGCAAAATAAGAGAGTGCGAAATTTTGTTTTTTTTTCAAAATAAGCCACGAAAACGAAAAAATATGAGCACACATAGTCATACAAGGACTCCATTGTTAAAGCGGTGTATGTGTATTAATGCGCTTAACGGAACTTCTTTCTTCCACTACTCACAGCAATAAGCACGAATCCACTTCAGATGAAATAGACAGCAGCAGACGGCAATTGAATGGCTTCTCAAGTTTCTAAACAAACATAGTTTTTAAAAATAGATTATTACAATTAGCTAACTCCCTTCCAGTACAAAATGTCTATAGTAATTAATAACCATTTCCTTAATTTATTATTTCATTTTATTAAGTAATTCGGTGATCAAACATGGGGCTAGCTTCATGTGCAACGTCGAGTAATACGTTGCGTTGGTGAGGGGGTATGTATCGCGGTGCTTTATAATTTTAAATAAAAATAGTATTCACGGATGCCTACCTCATCTTATAAATTATTTCGAGACGAATGATTGTACAGCAACATTAAGGTTTTATGCTTAATAACAGTGCTCTAACTGCAATTCTTTGGCGATCGCCTCTAACTAGTTTGCTTCCCCTCTTTCCGCCATGTTTGTTGAACTCTGCGTACTTCCGGAGCTTCACTGCCGCTCAACGCTATCACCTCCACTGTGTGCTTACGCGCAAAAAAAAAAGGCTATGTGGGGTTCCCTTGTCAGTACCATGTGTGGTCGAAGAGCGCCGACGTCATTCGCCATTTTAAGAATGTTGCCTGTATGTCTACAATTGCAACGTGACATGATCCCAAGTGTTCACGCGTTTTCTGCGTACGCAAGGTATTGTTGTCATGGCGCAGCAACTGGTTGTACACCCCCAAGTTGGATAGTCGCGGAACAATCCGTTTTTTTGTGGGCGAAAGGCTTAAATTGCACTGAAATCGATAAGGAAATTTGCAGTGTCTACGGGGATAATGTGATTTCTCGTCCTGCAATTGTGAAGTGGTGCCAGCAGTTCGAAAATGGGCGCTCATATTTGACGGACGAATACCGCGCAAGAAGACCATCCACGTCCAACACTCCCGAGCACATTGCCTGCGATGATTCCGGACAATCGACGAATCAGAATTAAAGAAATCGCCAGAATGCTTACCGCACTGATGACGACCTCAAAGACGCAGTACTGACATGGTTGGAGCGGCATGGAAAAGTTAATTTCACGTTCAGACAAGTGTTTAGAATAGTTGGGTGATTATGTAGAAAAGTGAAATAAATGGTGCACGTTCCCTCAGAATGTGTGTATGGGATCTTAACTTACATCTGTTTTTACTGTTTCAGAGTTTAACTTACTTTTTGATTCACCCACGTATTAACTAAATGTATAGAGCTACCCTTATAAAAAGCCCAAGCAAATATCGTGAAAATTCAGAAAGGTATCGCCGATCGTATGAGTTGAAATTCAGTTGCTCTCAAAATTAAACAAAACGATAATGAGTTTTCTACAAATTTTTACTTTTGGATCAGTATGAACTTCTTCTCCTTATTCTCATACAAATGAACACAGATCAGTAAAAGAAGCCTCATAATCATATGCTACAGCTACAACGCATTTAAAGCATTATAGGGTGACCTCAAACAATATTTTTTTTGTTCAGTTTGTTGCTGGTCCCCGATTTGCTTTCGGGACAAAACCTTCGCTGAGATATATGAGGTGCAACATACTTTTTACGCCCTGAAGTTTCAGAATAATTCGTCAAGTATTTTTTAGATATTCGACAAAACGTCTAAAATCGAAAGTGTCCGGTTACTTTTTGGTAGATAGTGTATATGAAATATGACAAGGTCAGACTATCAAATTTTGAATATTTTTTCTAGTTTCGGTCTATAATTTTTCTGATTTTTCTGCAATAATATTTAGAGACCGGGATAAGTTGATACGGGTGCATCTAGATACATCGTGGTTTACGTAATGATACGCATGCATAAATTTTTTAAATTATCACCAATGAAACGCTTCTTTTGCGTTTTCAAACTAAGTTTGTGCTCGTTTCTTTTAATTACACCACCTTAGACGGGGGAGCTTATTGTTATGTTTAACCTGAGCAAATTAAGTTTCCAGTCTCAATACGTCTTGTAAGTGAACGTGGAGAATTTCTTCAGAGTAATAGTTGGACAGAGGGTGAAAACGCGAGTAAATTTGGCTAGTTCCTTTTTTTCATATTGGCCACGTGTTTTTATACAGAAGGAATAAAACCGTAATGGCCTCAAGTGGGGCAAGTTGAGACATTTCTTACAGGTTTTTCAGGATGATACACTGTATGCATACGCAACAAGTGGTAGTGAAAGCGATTAGCTGTGGTGAACCAACTATCTAGAGGAAAGATACATTCACACCAATTTTTCGATTCAATTTAACAACAGAAATATTATCCTAAACCTGTAGTTTCAGGTTAATCAAGTGAAGCCTTATGCAGCTCAAATTCCAATTTCCGTAACTTCAAAATGTCATCTTTTTTCGCTCTACTATTTGTATGTTCATTATCTCAAAAGGTTATTGAAATTTCTTAATAAATAATTATTTGCTAAAATGAATTGGACATTATTTTCTACTAAAAGGCTCATATTAATGTTTGGGCCCCACGTTTAAGCAGTCACACAAACTAAGATCATTTTGCGAATTAATGATTGATCCGGTATATATGGTTTCCTTGTTCATTGTACAATCTACCTCTGATGATGGTGAAAACGAAACGCGTTATCAATATTATAAATATAGTTATTGCATAAACCGGATCAAAGCAATAAAAGACCCAATGCGGGAATCATCACTGCCTCCTGTTCAAAGGAACGGAAATAAAAAAGAAATAAAAAAGCAGAAAAAAATATAACTAAATCCCGAGAATGATAAAGGGAGACTAAGATTGGCATACGTCGGTGAAGTGGCGGATATATATGTCATGTGACTATTTGATTACGTCTGACATACATAGTTTTCTGAAGATGTTCGCATAGCTTCTGCTGCAGAGCTTTGCTATGAACCCAAAGCTTTGCTATGAATTTATCATTGTCTGGGTCCCAGGGTCCCATGAACCCAAAGCGCCGATAACAATGGGTTCAATAGGTTCCTTGAAAAAGAGTCGGCAAGGGTGACTCTAGTTTGTTGTTTCTGGCATCCAGAAACCACAATAATTACAGTATCAATTTACGTGGGGCACATTGGTTGGTTGGTTTATTAGAATTGTTGGCGTTGACTACTAAGGTCATTTTACGCCTTTTACACAAGTTATATCTGTAAGCAGCCCGGAATAAGCACAAACATCCATGCCCACGGCGAGATTCGAACCCGCGACCAAGCCGACTCGAGAACTAGAAAGCCTACGCCCTAGCACTCTCGGCCACCTGGCCGGCTGGGGCACATTGAGACATCGAATAATATTTTTTTAAGAATGGCTTCATATATGAAAATGACTATTGACCAATTAAAAAAAACAAACCAATAAGTTGTTATTTCAAACTAATTTGTAATCTCTAAAGTTTTACAGAAAATTAGAAAAATTAAAAACTGAAAAATGTATCAACTATCCCTGGTCTATCCTGACCTATATCAAATGTGAATTAATTTGACGCGATATCGAAACATACCTCATGTTAATCTAAACGGTATGAAATGATATTACAGTACAGGGTGAGCACAAAGTCTTTCTCTGAAAAAGAAAATTAATAAAAAAAACCTATGTCAGATAGATACATACGGTTTTTAACCGACTTCAAAATAAGGTTATCAATTCGATGCGTAAGTATGTAATATTGTTGAAATTGCACAATATTCATATATGTTAGTCTATGTGGGCTTCTAAACGGTGTACGGACACTTAATCACCCGACAGTTCACCACCCGACGGTTAAACACCGACATTTAATCACGTCGACATTTAATCACTTGCCATTTTATCACCGGACATATAATCACGTGATTGTTTAATCACCAGGGCATTGTGATCAAAAAATGCAAAATGATGAATGTGATGTGATGAAAGAAGTCTTATTATGTGATGAATATGTGATGCATAACTTATGTATAATTTGATAGAACTTGTAAACTTCATCAAACACGTGAATCAAATCAGAAATTGATTCTCCCATCTTGTCTTTCGTCGTAGCAACAGCTTGCCGTGCTAAACTTGATTCTTTGTTGCCATCATGATTGTGTTCAGGATTGTAATCACTTACGATTTCATCGTTCTTTCTTGTTATACGGGTCTTACGTTTATATTTCTGGTAAAGTTCGCAACGCCACTGAACGTTCCCGTTGACGTATTCTCGATGTTTCACAAATTCATATTGCTTGTGTAATACCTCTCACTCATTATAACTGTTTAAATGCGGTCATACATTAACAGCTTGTCCGTTTAAATGAAACTGACAACGTGTAAATCTGCGTCACGTGATTAACTTTTAATTGGCTAAAAAGTCGCGTCAAAAATTACAGTCTGTACAATAAAAGAAAAAACTGGCGTAGTAGCAGAATGTGCCAATCAAATATCACGTATTTTTTGGTGGTTAAACGTCGGTGATTAAACAATCACGTGATTACGTGTCCGGTGATTAAATGGCAAGTGATTATATGTCGACGTGATTAAATGTCGGTGTTTAACCGTCGGGTGATTAACTGTTACCAAACCCTTCTAAACAGGTATGCCAAATTTCATAAGTGTGTGTATGTATGTTTGTCCACGTATTTCTCAGAAACTAGAAATCGAATTGCAATAATTCTTTTTTTATGGATTAAGTATCTTTCAAATTAGGGATAAATCCAAGTTTCATCAAAATCGGTTCAGTAGTTTTCAAGATATGGATTGATATAGCTAGGCGATAGTGAAAGTTTCATTAAAGTCGTTTTTTTTAATACTCTGTTTAATCTTGTTTCTATTATGATCTCCCATCTCAAAGAGTTTTTTAAACTGCTAATACGATTTATTGAAAATGGCGTCTATAAGAGAGAAAGTTCAATGCGTTCTGTGGTTTAATAAGACTAAATCACTGGTTAGCGTGCAGAGGAGATTTAGGAATGAGTATGGATGCGACCCTCCTAATTTTAAGAGCATCAAACGTGAGTTTGACAAGTTTATAGAGACAGGAAGTTGGGCATTATCAGTTCGTGAATTTCTCAATTCAACTTTTCCCAACCGATGATTTGGAAGAGATGGTCCTACAGCATGGCCCCCACGTTCTCCGGACATAGCATGCTTTCACTTTTTCCTGTGAGGATATGTTAGGAAAAAGTGTTTCTACGCCGGTGAACACACTGAAGGCAAGAATAATGGATGCGATATTTGACGGTAACAGAAGACCTGCTGGCGAGAAATTGAATATGGACTAGACGTTCTCAGAGCTGCGTATGGTGCACATGTTGAAATGTACTGACGATGTGAAAAAAAACTTTTTGAGATGAAGATCATAATACAAAAAAAAAAACGAATGTATTTATGTGAAATAGTTTTTTTTATTAATTTTCCTTTTCAGGGAAAGACTTTGTGCTCACCCTCTTTATCAAATATTTAGAATTTGCATTGTGAACATTAAAAAAATGGCTTTCGATTGAACTTTAGATAATTTTTATTTTTCTGTCTTTGGTTGCAAAGTAGAAGTACGTGAAATGAGTTTCCTTAAATGTTTTTTTCAGAATTTGTTCCATTAGAATTTGAAGCTTTTTAACATTTTCAGCAAAATCAAACGATGTCTACAGTATTTACCTCTTTAAAAATAAAAGGAATGTCAGTATCGCTGCCTGAAAGAATTGAAAATGCATGTCTGAAATCTTGGAGAGTTCCAGCAGGTGCAGTATTTACCTATGAAATGATAGTTAACAGTTTCTAATGTAGTTTCAATGAATAGTTAGTTTATGATCTGTTTAAGAAGTTATCTTAATTAATATTTGATAGGCTTAAATAGTTACATTTGAATATTCTTCTGAGTATATAGTTACACACAGGGTGAGAAAACCAACAACTTAGCTAGCATGTTCGAATGGTTGTTCTTAATAAAAAAAAACAACTTCCTATGCCCTATGAAGTCCATGATGTGGATACCATATCTTTTGGTTGACTGGCAGATTAGAATCTCGTGAATTTCGCAGCAATAAAGGAGCAAGCCTAAATGGTACCGATTGACACCTTTTCAAACATTCCATTCTGAACTGATTCGTTTTCTTTTACAAGACTTTGAATTTCCATCTCTCGTGTTCCCCGCGATATACCACTCTGTCGTATGAGTACCTTTGTCGTATGAGTGCCTCCAAAAAAACTCTTATTCTAAGTTCCTCAATTTTAAAACATAATATGCCTTCAATTAGATCCTATTATCATTCAACAACCAGTCAATAACAAGTCAGGCAACCGAAATGCCCAGGACCGATAAGATTTTAACGAATTCGAGGATAAAAAGGAAATCATTTGTTTTCTAAAGAAGCCTTTCATTGTTAGGGTTAGATGAGGTTGCTAAGGAACCTCTAGTTGCAGAGGTAAGGCGTACATCTAACGGAATAAAAGTGCCCGAAAGCTTAAATGAAGAGAAGATTAATTCTCTATATTTTCGAACATATAATCATTTAATTTGTAAGCATTCCTATTTAATGAAATGAGCGTCAATTGTTGAAGCGCTCTGTGTAAGGGTCTATAATTTCTTCATAATCTATTGCTAAAGCGTTTCTACGTAAGCATGTACTGCTGAGGCGTGCGATTAGCGACTAGCTATTGACATCAATTTGCCTAACAGGAATTAGCTATTGATAATGTAAGACGTAAGCATTGAACGTCCATATCGTAGCATTGAAAGCTTTCAATGGTACTATAATGAAGGCGTGCAAGTGAACCAATTTTTGCAATCATTATTTTTACGTTATATTCAATCATGACACGTCATTTCAAGCTGTTTGAAATATTACATGGCATATCATAGCATTGAAAGTTTCCAATAGTACTATATGGGTACCATACAACACGTATCATTGAACCAATTTTGACTAGCATTAATTTTACATCATATTAATTCATGACAAGTCTTTTCAAGTTGTTTGATATATTATATGCTAAATCGTAGCATTGAATGTTTCCAATGGTAGCATATTGGTACCATTACAACATGTACCATTGAACGAGTTTCTATTACCATTAATTACACGTTACATTCATGCATGATACGTCGTTATGAGTTGTTTGGTATAATATATTCATGTCTTAGCATTGAAAGTCTCTAATGATGCCATTATGTACTATTATAGCACGTACAAATTGAAAGAATTTCCACTATCATCAATTTCTCGTTATATTCATTCATGACACGCCATTACAATTTGTTTGATATACAGGGTGAATACAAAAGTCTGAACCCCCCCTTTTATTTTTTGAACCGAAGCAGATATGTCAATTTTGATGAATCCAATGAATAGGAAGTTGTGGGTGGCCTATCCCATGGTGCATTTTTCATCATCCCAAATATGCAAATTAGGACACATTCAAAATTTATCTCAAAAACCGTAAGGGATAGAGAAAAAAACCCAATTGCAAACTTGTTCATCATAAAAAAACAAACAAAACAAAAAAAAATCATCCAAATCGGACCAACCAATCACCCACAATCACGTTGCCACATTGACCATTTCCGAAACAGTATAGCTTGCCATCCTGGAATTGTTCTGTCTTTTGTGTGCTGAAACATGCCTTTTATTTGCTTTTCCGCATGAAAGTGAATGTGAGTATGGTAATTTATGTTAATTTTTGGATTTGCATGCTTTACATGTGGAAATATCAACATTCAGTTTTCCTTGTGCAGTGTGACTGTTTGTAAGCTGAAATTTTTTGATTTGCATGCTTTGTACGTGATTGTGGATGATTGGTTGGTCCGATTTGGATGGTTTTTTTTGTTTTGTTTTGTTTTTTTTATGCTGAACAAGTTTGCAATTGGGTTTTTTTCTCTATCCCGTACGGTTTTTGAGATAAATATTGAATGTGTCCTAATTTACATACTTGGGATGATGAAAAGTGCACAATGGGATACGCCACCCACAACTTCCTATTCATTGGATTCATCAAAACTGACATATCTGCTTAGGTTCAAAAAATAAAAGGGGGATTCATACTTTTGTATTCACCCTGTATAATATATTTACCAAAATATGCCAGGTTCTGGAGGGTGCCGCACTGTGTTCTCGATTTTGGTTTTTATAGACATATAATCTATAATAGTTTAAGTGTCGAAATTTATAAAATAAGTGCTTTAAACAATAAATTAAACTCGCGCACTTCTTAGATTGTTTACTTTGTAATTTGAACCAAAGCGCCGTGAACAAAAAAGTTTTCAAATATTAAATTAAAAGATCACCTGAAAAAAGATTTTATGTTTGGCGTTGCGCAAGTCCAACTCGCACTTGACTAGATTTTCATTATTTGTTGTGATACTTTAGAGTTTGAACTACAATCATGCCAAGTTTGACGCTTGTATGTATAACCGTTTTTACGATAGAACATAAAAAAAACCTTTTACATTTTTTATTATTTGTTAGACAATCCCCCGTAATAACACATAGTCTGTGAAAATTTCAACTGGCTACCTATTACCTTTCAAAAGATACAGCCCTTAAAAGGTAAAAACGGAACCCTATAAATATTGGGCAATTGCTGTACAGATGGTGGCAAAGAGTTGGTAAAGTGTTGGGGAACTGCAGTACAAGTGATGGCAAAATGTTGACAAAGAGTTGGCAACTGCCTTACAGATTGTAAGAACCATAGAACGAAAATCGAAATACTTCTTAGTCCACAATAAAAGATACCTCTTAGTTTTTCGTTCCCTGATTCTTTGTTTATCCACAGTATTTTTCTTATTTTTTATGGTAGTTATAGATTGTGGCAAAATGCTGGCCTAATGGTTGCAGCCAACGTTGACTTAAGCGGCCAACGTTAGCTCCAATTGGAGGTTGGCCCAACGACTTGTCAACTTGTTGCCAACCATTGCGCCAATACTTGGGCCACACATATGTGCTCATTGGAAATGGATAAAGATAAACAGAAAGTAACATTTTAGTTATTCATGACTCGTCACTAAGATTCGATATATCACGTGTCATATCTTGGTATTCATAACGGTCAATTTTAGAGCACGTGCAATTTATTTGAAGGGGTCCACAAAAAAAGCCTGAAAAGATCTTGACCATATTATTGAAAAGAAAATTTGAAAAAATTAATCTCTTTTCAAGGTATCGTATAAACGGCGAACGGCTGGATAAACATACAGAACAAGCATGCATTCATTTCATTTAATCTGAAGTTCCAACCATTCAAAGACGCTGACGAAGTTTGTCGGTTTTGTGACGAAACACAAAATTATAGTACCAGTATTTCAATCAGTAAGCTTTTTTAAACATTTAAAGAAGTAACGAATGATTTGGATTTACTTACAGAAACTGTATTTTGTACGCAGGTTGGATACATGTATTTCATGTCTTCTGTCTTCAAATATAATCGAAAACTTCGACCATTAAATGGAATGCGCCCTTCTAATAGTGCATATAATCGAATATATTCAATTAATTGAATCCAGTTTAGATTGGAACATTTTGTGCAGTTGAAGTAATAAAAGTACAACATTTCAAATTAATATAGGATTATTCATAATGACAATCTTTTCAATATTTTGTATATTCTTTACAAATACAAGGCAAGCCAAAATGATGGACCCGATTTCAGACATTTATTCTGTGAAGTCCAATGAACGTATCGTAATGTGAGACATGTGCTTCGGAAGGTTAACTTTCACAATTTAGTTTCCACGCAGTGTTTTCACTTTCTCTGCTGCTAAGGGTCAGCAGCTGATATTGACCGCGACATGCTACGAAACGTTTGGCAAATGAGTGTCAGGTTACGCAAAGCGCTCACATAAAACACCTGTGATGTGATGTGGTTGAAGTAAATTTTGAACGTTTACCCTTCGTAGCACATGGCACGCAAAAATCGGGTGCTTCATTAGATTTCATTAGATTTCACAGAGTAAACTTCTAAAATCGGGTCCATCATTTTGACTTGCCCTATAGTCTGTGTGTCCGCCTATGCTGATCCTGCAGACATCTATCTGGAGATTAGCAAGAAGCGGGGGCACAATGAGAGTATCCTTCACGAATCCCCACAAGAATAAAAAATCACACAGGGTTAAATGCGGGAATCAGGGTAACCACCGCATTTATGCGTCATCTTCCTGATGTGTACATTCTACCCAAAATCATGAATTCAGTGGGACTGCTCTCAGTTTGACAAATGGTTTACTGGTATCAGTCTGGTAACTATACAGAAGAAAGAGTGATATATACGGAACAAAATGCCTATACATATAGGAGGACCCATTAGATGATGAATACCCTGGGTGAAGAACCTCCGAGATTGGCCGTGGAACCATTCTTCCATGTCGACCCGGACCTCATCATTGTCTGCGAATTTCCGTCCTTTCAGAGCTTTCTTCAGTGGACCAGAGACGTGGTAGTATCGCAAGGTGAAAGTTCGGGACTATACGGAGATATTTGAGAACTTCCCATCGAACTAGCTGCAACAAATCTTTGCACGCAGTAGTCATATGAGGACGGGCATTGTCGTGCAACAGAATAACCCCTTTGGACAACATGCCACGTTAAAAAATGCACGACTGCATGTTGACTACGTTTAGAGGCATCCATGATCACGCTGTCACATAGCCAGCTGACGATACCGCCTGCCTTCATACCCCTCTCTCGGCGCATACGCAGCATTTTGCCTCTTCAAGCGAAGACGCACTCAAGACAGTCCCGCTTTCATTTGGGCGACCATTATACAATGTCGCCGTATTTTCTGCACTTGATTGGTCATGTATACCACCATTATAAAGACAATAAATATGTTACGAAACTATAGAAATTTGAAATGGAGAAAACTGATTAATTTTCGCCTCAGTATTTTTCTTACGTGACCTGTCTAAATAAGCCATGCCAATATTTTAATCGTAAATTGGTGTAATACGTATATGCAGCCAAACCAACATAAATGTCGATTTTCATGATTGCATTATTTTATTGCTTGGTTTTATTTATAGCGCAGATTTTAATCAGCGCCTAATGAGGTCATTTTAATATAAATAGATATATAGTGCTGTTTGCTTTATTCTTTCCTGGAAACTGGAAAAGTTTGTCTTGGCGGAAAATAGAGTAACCTTTTTAATCTTGCACTCGGCTCTGCCCTGTTTTGGATGTAAACTTGATGTACGTTTGTGTACTAATGTCAACAGGAAAAGCCGATTGTTAAAGCAAATTCAGCGTGACAAAAACAAGTAAAAACGCATTTTCCTTCAAGTGCGGAAACAATTATTATTTTGTGGTGTTGTGTTATTAGAGAAATTTCTTACCAACAGTGAATTTTAAACAATTTCCCATTGGTGTTATGATGGTCTCTTGTTTTAGAAAAGCATTTGTCTTGTTAATCTGAAAAAAAAATCAAAAGTAATTCTTTTATTGAACTCCAAAAGATCCAACTAAAATGGCGATAGAAATAACACCTAGAAAACTTTGGTTGACTGTAAATGAGAACTGCTTCCCTTTTACATAATATGATCTTTAGATTTTCAACTCAATTTTGACCCTCAGTTTGGCCATTTTACCGAATAGATAGGACATATGTGCCTATTTAATTTTTACTTACTTTTTGATGCTCTATCCGACTCTAAAGTCAAACTCAAAAACTTTGAAAAAAAATTGGCCACGAAACAACCGACTTCGTAAACATAATAACGATTTTTCTGACGTTGTTGGAAATTCCAAATTTCGTTTTCACGCAAATATAGATAAATTTGGTTTCTGCAGATTTGATAATTATAATTTCAGTGAAATACTTCACTCTATTGACATCTTTGGAAAGATTTTTTTCGATTTTATAAATATTGATATTCATTATTATAGTGGATAGTGAAATTCAAAGTTTTGCTAATAATTGGCTGTATATTGGAAACATTTAGTACAAGTATAGTCAACCGTAAGATCTAGAACCCTGAGTGGAATGATTGATTAACAAAAACAGGGAAGTTAATTCTCAGACATGACTTAATATCATACTTCCCTGTCAACCTTTTTTTTTTTTTTTTTTTTTTTTTTTTTGTTAATCGATCATTTTACTCAGGGCTCTAGAGCAACGATGCCAGACCTAGGATTTTCCACCCAGATCTAAGTTGTTTTTTTTCTATCCCAACGACGTCTGCTGAGAAAATAAAAACCCAGAAAAAAAAAAAGATGGAAAAAGAAACAGAAATAAACCCAAGTTCGGAAAGTCACTTTAGAAAACCGTTCATACGATTATAATAACAATTAAATCCCCTATTTAAATGTAAACACATGAAACATGTTAAATATTAACTGCTGAATGTTGGTTATGGTAAATGAAATGATTACAATTAACTTATTAATTATGTATTGAACGCATAAACTATATCAAACCAGTGAATAAATGAAACGCCTTTAAAAAAAAAAAAGTTCATATACATGAACAAAAAATTAATAATATCAAAAAAAAAATTAATTGTATGCATGAAGTTTTCAGATTTGTATAAGAAGCGTTTCTTTATTCTTTTTTTAAACTGTTTTGTTTCGGTTTGAGGTTCTCCCTCTCACCTTCCTCTAACGCAATGTTCACGAAAAGGTCGCTGAGATACCAGGAGACCAAAAAAATAAAAAAAAACAGAAGTGGGTGGAAAAACTTATTTCTGGCAATACTTCCGCTGGCAACGCTGCTCTAGAGCTTATACATGCGACACGTAGGTCATAAAGAGGTCAAAAAAGGCAAAAAAATTGCTAAATAATTCAAGATTTTGCTATCCGAGTAGGAAAAATTATACAGTACATACATTAGAACCTCGTTAATCAGAACTTATTGGGATCTAAATTGTTCGGATTAACGAGCTAAAACATGTATAATAACTAACGTAGTTGGTTTATCAAGAACCTAACATTCCGAGTACTTTTTACAAACGACCATAGCAAGTATAAAACGAGATGGAAAAAAGCGTCTCATGTAAATCTCTGGAAGCTCTACAGATGTATTTCAGCTTTCAAGAACAGACCGAGTTTCGCCTACCCTTGTTCGATTATTCAGATTTTCGATTAGCAGATCTTACTGTGCTTAACATCTTAATTTGGAATGTTGTGAATGACGATGATCGCGTCCTGCAAACAATGACTAATTTAGGTTTGGTGTTCATTATTTGTGAAAAGGGCTATACCTGAATTAATGTCGATTCCAATAAATTCTCTCGGGTGTTCATGAGCTCCCAGAATTGGCTGACGTCAATCACAGGTTTCATTTGGCGAAGGAGCTTGAAGGCGATATTGGTGCAATCGGCTGGGCCAAGCACAGGCTTGGCCTTGAAACCGGCGACTTGCAATCGTTTCGTATTTGAAGAGCACACGGTGAAACTGGGGAAAGAGAAAGTCTCTCTTTTTACGATGTTCATATCCACCGCTACAGGGTAGGTCAAGTAGTATTGGATGCGTTCTCCGATCTGGTAGAAACAGGCCAACACACAGAAAGCGAGGACGCAAAGCCATAGAATCCTGACGACGAAACTGTTCTTGTCGTTCGTGATGGTCCCTACACCGAGAACATCCCATGGCTGCTCACTCGCGTTCGACAGATTTACCCGGATTAGTCGACGCAATCTTTTCACCAGCGGATCAAGTTTGACTATTATTTTCTGTTTTTCTCTCACGGCTTTAGTGCCGATTTCTCCTTGCGACGTGTACATTGTGGAATAAACCTCAAAACTGTTTGCAGCAGCTTTTTTTAAAGCGCCAACTTCTATATGAAAGGCTATAAAACCTTTTGAATAACATTTAATATTTATAAGTTGTGAAGAAGACGTCAAGAAACATCACGAAAACACTGACAGGATATTATTTTTGGTGTTTCTTGCTTATTCAATGTCATTTCCATATCATGGTCATTTAAAAGTATAATAAAGTAAATAAGCACTTTACTTTGCTCGACGGTTTTTTAGCCTTTCAATCCTCCGTGTATCCCCTGTTTTCTGTTTATTTTTTAATACCATCTGTCTAAGAAAAGAGTATGCAGCTATAACTTTAAAAATGTTTATTTCTGGAAAGTGAGGAGACAAACTCCAGATAGAACTGCGTATATACATTGCGCTTGCATATTAGTAAGCGGTACAATCGTCGTCGTTGTTAATAATGGCTTGACATCTCCGGGGGATACTTTCTATTCCAAATCTGTCAAATTCGTGGAGTCAGCTGGTTTAAACTCCAGATGCGTTTCTCGCGAAGCATGTGCTTCGTGTAAGCCCATGCATTTTCTATAGGGTTGCCATCAGCTGACTGAGGCGGCCAGTCTAACTGTGCAATATCATATTGTGCCTTTCATTGCGTTAATAGCCTACTAAAATGTTTTGGGTCATTGTCCTCTTGAAAAACCCAATTTGTATTTGTCCTTTCGTACAACCTTCGAACAGATGGTAACAGACTCTTTTTGTAGATTTGGGTCATTCTTTGAGCATTCAGGATTCCAGTAGAGATGCACAAATTCCCAAATCCATTTTTTGAGAAGCAACCCCAGACAGGGTGCTTAACGGTATGGTGCAAAGTTCTGTTTGTGGGGGATGACCGTGCTCGATGTGGGGAATCACATGACAAAAACGAGAAACCATCACAAGAAAACGACATTGTCACAATCACGATCCAAATTTTCCTGTGCTCATTGGAGATATTTCTTCACATAGTTTTCAGATAGGAGAGGTATCTTCACCGTACTCCACCATATTGTGTTTTTCTCCCGCAAACGATTTCTTATTATCTCCAGAGGCAATTTAGTACCTTTACGTCTCAGACTTTCCTGTCCTTCCCATAAGGTTATTTTTGGATTCTTCATGAAGGTCTCTGTGACCTGCTTGTCTTGTTTAGTGGTCTTTCTTGTTACGCCTCGTTCCGGTAGGTCATCGACATTTTTGTGGTCTTCAAAACATTTCACAAATGTGTTGATTTTTCTTGTAGCTTGCGACATTTTCGGACCTCTTGTATGCGAACAGAAGAAAACTGCTTCGAACGGTTTCGCATATTTCGCACTCATTGCTGCTTTTTTACATTCGAATTAGCCTGCTTGTGTAGCGCGCAGTAGCCATTGTTGCCAGAAAAATTTTTCACTCTGTTTTTGCCCAAAAAAGAAAGTTATAGCGCACAGTTTTTTCTTAGACAGACGGTAAATTGTACTAAACACTTCTTAGTTTCTTTCGTTTGGAAATCCTTGCCTTGGAGTTCATTTTACTAAAACTGAATCTAGATCATGCAGAAGTAAAAAAATGGATTTTATAAAATATATTTTAGCATGTTAGGTGGAATTTAAATTGTCATTGAAATGTTCAAAAGTGATGATGAAAATACTGAAACTATGTGTCTAAATATAAAATAAAAAAACACAACAACAACAAAAAAGATGTCCGCGGCAGCCCAATTGGACGAACTAGAGCCCGAACTCCTATTGGTTAGACACATCACCGTGTGCGTAATTATACGAAAGTAGTTTCGTTGCTTCGCCAAGAATCCACAACATAAACAATTGTAAAATAATATGAAATGAAACGATCTTGTCTGTTTTGTTTTGTTTTTAGAATTGTGTATTGCATTTATTTCCAAAGAGAATTTATTTTAAATTTTAAATAAAGTTATTTTTAAAAAATAAAGTTAATTATAACGGTTTTGTAGTGTGTGTTGTTAATTATAATTTTAAGATCGTTAAATTGAGATTCCATAGTATTGCTTCTAGCAATGAAATTGGTACGCACTTTGCAATACAATAAAGGGAGAACAGAGTTTCCGACTAATTTCGCCATTTATTCCCGGCTTTATCAAGTGTATATACTAGAGGCTTACGCCCTTATATACAGAAATATAATGGAATAAAATACAACGAATGGCATGACAAAGTCAATGAGTTGTAATGTCTGGGCACAATGACTGGATAAAGGTAGAAGCTAAATAAACGTTGATTGGATAAGAGCTTGGGTACAATAAAGAATAGAAATACACTAACTGGATGAAAGCAGAAAAATAACGATTGGTAACAAATAACAGACTAATATAAAATAAAAAATATATACCTGTAAAAAGACTTAATTGAATAAAGAACAGTTGATACATAAACAATGTCAAGAAAATGGAAATACAAATTATGTGAGGGGGGGATATTCAGTAAATCTCAGACAGAATTAAGAATAGAAAAAATGTGGAAATCGGTTTGACAGTTAAGGAGGAGGTCTGGAAAGGAGTTCTTGGCTTTAAAAATTCCTATAGATTCCAGAATTGCGGTCTTGAAAGGGCCGTTACAAAAATGGAGAATGGACATCACTTCTTCATGTTTCTTTGGTGCGTGTCCAGTAATGGCGAAGTGGTTAGCATAATGGGGTTTGTCATCTTTCTTCTGGTAAGAGGCCATATTTTTTTTCTTAATTAAATTTTTTGGATACAACCACTGATTTTTTTCATGCAATTCTCAATAACTGATCAAGCACTTCAAAAGTCAGAGGTTGCCAGCTCGGCCTAGTTTGGAGATTGCTTCCTGTTGTTAATTTGTGATGTGCCGATCATCTCAACATGTCTGAACTGTGACTGGACCTAGCAGTTGATGCTCTCCATTTCCTGAAGCTTTGAGTCTTCGCAATCAATAATTTAATTACAGCTCATTATTTGTAATGCCAGTCGTTCATAGTCACAATTTCAACAGATAAATGTAATACCATTCAATTCCACACACACATGTGAGAAACCTCAAACCTTCGACATGCAAATATCTCACTTTGATAATATTATTTTTAGCTGACGTGAGAGAAATAAAAGTTAGAATTTATTTTCTGAGGGCATTTACTGTTGGTTCACTGTAAAAATTTAAATCCACTCTGTTTTCATGAAATTTTTCCAATAAAATGTTGTCATGTCTGAAGTTTTCAAAATAGAAGAAAAATAAAGAAAATTTACGACATTCCATCTTGCCAGTAACAAAGCGGGACAAATGCCATTCTCTTAACCAAAAGATCGAAATTAACAACAAAAAAGTAGGATGTCTAAAGAAAACATGCTAAAACATTCATTCGTACATATGGATATGCCGTGGGCACGTCTCAGACGTACATGTTTGTTTTCAAGTTATGAAAAAAGCATTAAAACTTGAATATTAAAAATAATAAGTTTTGAATATTAAAATTTTTGAGTTGCATGTGGAATTACGTATATCGCTTCTTTTATTATTAAATTAGAGATTCCATTGTAGCTTCTAGAGTTGTATAAATTAAACAAAACGAATTCCAAAGCGTAGGAAAACAAACCTTGAATGAGAAAAAACCAAACTAACCATTGTAATGAAAAATAGGAAAAAAAATTCCACAGCCTGGATTCGAATCAGGAACCTTTGGCTCAGATCGCCAAAGCGCTAACCAATTGCGCACTTCGGACATGAAAGCTAAACTCTATTTTCATGTCCTTAGGGCTTGGTTAGAGCAGTTACCTAGTCCGCTGGCTATCTTTCCTAAGGCGTAATATTCGTTAAAGAATAACTCATGAGTGGTCTGTGAGAGTTTATCCTACGCCATACCTCAGCTGTTCAAATTATGATGAAAAATAGGAAAGAAAATTCCACAGCCTGGATCTTTCTGAGCCAAAGGTTCCTGGTTCGAATCCAGGTTGTGGAATTTTTTTTCCTATTTTTCATCATAATTTGAACAGCTGAGGTATGGCGTAGAATAAAACCCTCACAGATCACTCATGAGTTATTCTTTAACCATTGTAAGCTACATTTCGGATTTCAACCTTCTACCTCAAAAAATGCAGAAATAATGAAGAGGACGGACGGATAGACGGACATTGTCAAACCAATAAGTAGCTCCATTTTTCCGCTACTTAATAACAATAACAATTACTTCTTAATACGCAATAAAAAATTTTAAAAACCGTATGCACATTTCGGCAAGAAAGTTGCCATCATTCAGCGGTAGAATCAAATCTAATGGCACAAGAGAAGTTGAAAGGGAAACTAAACAACAGGAAACGGAAGAGGAGAAATAATCGTCCAATCAAAAGTCACGTTGAGACAGGTCTAGTATTCTCATTGGGTGTTGTCCTAGGTGGTTTTAACTTGATGGATATCAGGCACTTGATGAAGTTTGAATAGTTTATTGGCCCGATTTTATTTTATATCAGTGTCATCATGTCGATCAATTTCCCAAAAATTGATCAGAAGATGATTGCACTTGAAAAATGGAATTTTATTTTTCAAACTGAATGTGATCAATTACCAATTTTTAAAAAAAATAATATTTTTTATCTTAAGTGTGCCAATTAGTAATGCTAATCCTGATAAAGTAGATAATCCGGGTTGTCTTTTTTGTAGGACGTAGCTTTCAAAGGGATCCAGCAATCTATTGTTGTTTATCGGATGAATCAACTCTAAATTTTCTTGAAGAACTTCGTGTTGGGTTTCGATAAGTTCTGCCAAATCTTATCTGTGCGTGATGTTATTTGCAACGTGTATTGATGTTTCTAGACGTAATAAACTTTGGGACAATTTTTACCCTTAATTTCATAGATGTCTGATTTGTAAAGATCCGGCCTTGTCTTTACGGTTGCCTAAGAGATTTCTTACAGAATTGGGATTATTAAAAACCAAATGGATGTTATCTTTTTTGAACATACTAGATAGGCCTTTAATTAATTGACTATTGTAGGGATAGAAATTCGTTTTATCGGCCTATTATTATTGCTAACTAGAATGGTAGAATCTGAAATGAGAGCTAAATTGTGTTTTGTTCATTTGTAACTATTATTTTTCCTTTAATCTTTTTTTGTCTTCAATTAAATCTAACATTTTCCCCAAGTATATAGTCAATTTTTGTTTATTCAGTATCATACGTCACATTCAAGTAACTACGCTATCCTGTTAATGATGAGTAAGAATTAAATTAGCTGAAAAAAATAAAATAAAAATAACAAGGAAATTTTATTGCCGAGTTTACTCTCATGCTTCTACTTCCACATTTCACAGACAGTTTAATTTCGTTTCTAATATTCATCATTTTATCCAAATAAGATATCATTTCTACTAATGATTGACAGCAGTTTGTTATACACAACCCTATCAAAAGTCATGGGACACCATCACTTTAATAGAAATATTCAAAAATATACACTTTAGTATCTTGTTAGTCCACCTTTTGCTGCTGTCACGGCTTCTACTTTCTAGGGTATACTGTCCACAAGTTTTTGATACGTTTCGACAGATAATTTTCGCCCTTTTGCCATAAGTGCCTTGGACAGTTCGGTCACGGATTTCAGTTGTTCTGCGCAAGTGCGCAATCAACGTTCCAACACGTCCCACAGATGTTCGATGGGGTTCAGATCAGGGCTTGCTTTATGCCAAGGTGCGTTATCGTGCTGAAACAGAAAAGGGCCATTGCCAAAGTGAGATGGGAGCGTTGTCCAGAATGTCTTGGTAACGCTCTGCGTTTAGATGTCCATCCACATAAACGATTGCACCCATGAAAATCACCCCCACACAATCACCGACCCTTCGCCAACTTCACCGCGGGCACAACACAGCTTGGCAGATAGCGTTCGTCATACCCAAACCCGTCCATCCGATTGCCAGATGGTGTAGCGGGACTCGTCACTCCATTCAACCATTCGCCATTGATCAAGAGTCCAATGTCGTCGCTTTAACAGTTTTGCTGCGAGATGGCACCCAACAATTGTACCTCTTTGGAAGTCTGAAAGCTCTTTTCTTTGAGACATTCTTACAGCATTCACGCAAACATCATCTCATAATAGCACACTCTCTGTTATGTAGTGCTGGGAAGAATGCCAACAGTGAAATTGCAAAGGAATGTCTCATTTTCATGCAAATCAGGGTTGTCCCATGACTTTTGATAGGATAGTGTATATTGTTGACAGTAAGGAAATAGACTGTGGTTAAAAATAACGAAAGAAATAAATAACCTTGTCAACACAAAACTAAACTTAATGCTTATACATGTATATTTCAACCGGCATGTTGCAAGAATACAATCGCAAGAAACAGTAGATGAAATTGTTGATACCATTTAAAATGAAAAATTCCATATTAACATGCATTATAATGCTATGACAGTTTCATCCCGTTGTAAAAGCAAATGAATTTAGCTAACCTTGTTAGTTTTTTTAGTGAGATTACAGAGATTAGAAAAAAAATCATTTTTTCGTTATAGAAGATTGGAAAAAAATATCTTATTTTTTCCTACTAGACCTATTATGAAAGGGATTAAGAGTGTTGTGTTCAATGATTTATAAAAGCGTGTTTTGTACCTTAAGGCACTCCTGCCTTTTGTAATGGCTCCCTCTAGAATTATATAATTTAGCAAAATATTCCGTTTTATTATTCATGATCGCTTAAGTATTTTGTAAAATTTATTTTTATTATACGATTATTGTTATTACTGTAGTTACAGGTCTAGTCATCGTTTCCCTTTACAAGAGCCAATCGGTAGGCTTTGTCTGCTAACCAATTAGTAACTAACATTACGAATAATAATAGCACTGGAATGGGTTTAGTCATGGATGGAGAATACAGGATATAACACTACATTGTCTTCCTCAATGAATTCAATTTCGGGGCGATATCTGGAGTATTTTGAACATAAAATTTTACTATGGATGATCAATGATTCTAATATTTTAAAAAAGTATCACAATGTTTCAAAGTGATTTAGAACAATTATCTTAATCCAGTCATTTATGTTTAAAAATAAAATTTAGTGGAAAACTTTAAGCATTAAAGCATACATAAAGTTTCGGTTTAGTACACGCAAAAATCCACAGGGCTCCATGCATGACACCCGATAATTATAATCGAACAGTGCAGTGAAAACCAAAACGAGTGGTCCGGAAGCAATGGTTTCACTGCCTTACTCGTCCAAGAAGTAACCAAAGGAAGTACATGTACAGAACATTAAACTAGGAAAGCAACTTAGTAGTCATCTAGAGGATAAAGAGGGGGTCCTTCGTATCAGGACGTTGAAGCAGATTGTAGATTGACGAAGGACAAACAAGCGCTAGGAAATCCAGTAATCTGGAAAGACGGCTTTTGAATGTCGTCGAAGTTGACGTCCAGGATGTTTTGAGGCCTGAGATGCCTGAGGGAAATTCTGAAGGTGAGCGGGTGATCTAGAATGTCGGCAATTAAGGGATTGGCATGGTCCTTATCTTCGGAATCAGATTCTTCAGGGACTCTTGAGCCTGATTTCCAATGGGAGGTACACCGAAAGGCTTTTTTACAATGGGCTTAATTATTAAAAATGCAAAATATGAATGTATTGTTGATATACACAGAAAAAGCTAAGTTTTATCTTCGAAAACTATTTTGCAGACAACATTTTTGTTGTCTTGAATTTAAAAAAAGTAAGTCTTGAATATGATGCACATGGAGCAATAGAAAACAAAGAAGGTAAATGGAAAAAATCTAACTATCTACGGGGGGACACTACACACGTCTTAAACTTGGTCAATGACGTAGTATACTCGTCTACCAATCAGGAAATTAGTTAGCTGCCAAATGTGTTTGCAAGCCACTGCATATTAACGCCTACAACAGTTTTGCAAAATTGATCACAAACGTACATGCATAAGTACAAACGGAAAACTATTATTTCACAATTTCAACATGCCTTTCTCAAATCACGAGCGTTCATTTTTAGAGGAGGTGTTCATGTTGACCATACAGTTAATTGCATGAATGATGGCAAACAAGTTTTTAAAAGCAGTCGTACACTTCTGATTGGCCGTCACCATTTTGATTTCGAAACTTCACTGTCTCATTGCCTTTGTCGATGTAAAAGTAACGGAAATTCGAGTTTTTAACACAGCATACATGAAAAAATTTTCTGAAGAACCAATGAGTAAGCATGCTACAGTTGTCCATGTGAAAAACACGAATTCCAAATTGACTCCCGCTTCTTTTCACGATTGTCTTTGCGCTTTATAGATCGTCATATTATTTTTTTTATTTTAATAATGTTCAGTGTAAAAGTGGATTGTTGGTTTGGATATAGTATTATTGTTGAAGTTAGAAATTTAAATATACATTACACAGACAAAAGTATTTGGACACCCCAGAAAATTTGAAAATATGCAAATAGTGAGTTAGCATGCTGGGAAGGGTATGGGTATAATAAAAAGTAAAAAGTTGTACATGTTCTATTAACTATCCATTAACTCTTATGAGTAGACCCAAACTTACCGAGTTCCAATGTGGACTCGTCATAGGATGCCACTTGTGTAATCTTTCTGTACGAGGCATTGCATCCAAACTGGACATCCCAAAATCGACAATGCAAGACGGTGGAAGAACAATAAAAGAACGTCCCGAAAAACCGCAGAAATTGACAAAACGAGACAGAAGAACGTCTCGCACTTCCTCTGCCGCTTTGATCGGTAAAGAGGTTGGAAATGCATTGTGAGCGCCGTTAGTAAAAAACTGTCCGCAATTTTCTAGCAATGATTTCTTGTTTTTCAATGAAACATTTTAAGATTGTTATGCGCTTGGCGCCTGATAAATTTCCTTGTGGTCCCATAATATGGATACTTTAACATTGCAGCCGCTTTTCCTCACACCAATTACTTTAATATTGCAGCCTGTATGTGCATAACTTGAAAACGTGACGTAATAGAAAAAATTTTAAAGCAGATTCGAATTCTACATACCAATTACTCCTAATAGCACTATCTGCGATCTTGGACGATAAAAGTGTATTGACTAATGTACTTTAAAACGCATTTCGCTTAACGAATATCAATATCCGTTATCAGTATTTCGGATTATAGTTTTTCGATATTTCAAAATGCGGCATGGATATTTTGATTAAAGACAATATACAAATAAGAAAACCGAAAGGTATGAATGTTGGAATAACTGAATTTGTGTTGTGTTGTGCAGGTAGGGCATCAATTTGAACATTTGTTATCGTAATGCCTTTACTATCTGAAACAAAAGCTATAATATCGCTACATTATGCTTATTCATCTATGTATACTCTGCATATGCAACATTTTAATATTCCCTATAAGACCTGACTTTTCGGAGACTGTAAATAACCTGTACAATGTTCATTAATTTAATTTCTCTTCTGTACTGATATTTATAATCAAGTTTTGCGCAAAGAAAAATAGGTGTTAATTTTGCCTAGCAACCACTAATCTGTGGATTTCATCAATATATCAAATTTTTCTTTTTCCTGAATGCCAAATTCATATAGACAAATTTGAAATAATTTCCGTATTAAAACATATTCAAATTAGAAATGTCATCTACACATTGAAAATATTTTATCAATATCTTGCTAATATGTAACCAAGATTAGGACCAGTTTGCATCCTGTATTGAAGTTAGTTATTAGATATATTGCTAAAACTTTTATTTGTCAAGACGAAAATAATTTATTTGCAAATTAATTTTAGAGATTTTTCTTTAATAAATTTTATGGTTTTCTTGGATCCCTGTGTAAGAAGCAAAATTCTGATCATTATTCAAGAATTCAGAAGTGTTATTGTATTCAGGTTATTTATTCAAAGAAATTTAAAATCCGATAGCAGCATTTTCATCTCTTCAAAGGAAATTTAAAGTCATAAAATATTGAATAAATTTACAATTTCATCATGTATATCATTATGGTTCATTGTTAATGTACTGCATGCGTAAAATTGAAATCCACTAGGTTTTCATGAAATTCTTTCCATTGTCTGAATTCATTAATATACGTGAAAAAAATTAATTTATGACTTTCCGTTAAAGTTTTTATTTACCAGTAACTAATCTAGATTATATCTTAGAAATAAAGAAAAAGAAAGATTTATGCAAAGGCAGGAACATAAACCAAAAATTAGAAATAAAGAAAAAGAAAGAGGAGAATGCATACAGAAGACATTTATGGACATGGCCACGCCCCACAAGTACTTGTTTATGTCATTCTTTTTAAACATAATGGGAGAAAAAAAAACAATAAAAATTCGAATGCGAAGGATATCAGGGTGGGTCTCATAAACACATTTATTTCACCCGTTTAATATTTTCGTATACAGTACAAAGCAGGGTGGGTCTCATAAAATAAGTAAATAAAACTATAATACTTTGTGAATACAATTCTTAATTTTTGTAGTTTCACCCCCCCCCCCAAATTTCAGGCCCGCAGTGCTTTATATACAAATTATTATTATTGATTAAATGAAAAGTTTAATACTCTTATACTACAGGTTTTTTCCGAAATAGATAATATCCATTACAGTAATCTGGCAACTGAAATTATCTTAAAAACAGAACAATTAACCTTTCGCTACAAACTAAAACTTGAAAACCTCTAATCCCCAAGGAGGAAAAAAGGAAAGACCAGGTACGTATATCGGGGACAAGTTCCCCATCCTACATTACATTATGGTTATCCATTTAATAAGATGCAGCATATCTTTTAGCTCGCAAAAATGAAGTGCCAGAATAGGTAGCGATAAATATCTTGGGTTATCTAGCAACGTTGTGTGAATAGCAGGTCCTCCAGTACTAGAATATTTCGGGGCCGTGTTGATTCCCAACAGTTCATCCAGATGCATAGCCTTGGGTGGCAATTAGCATACACGCTCGACCGTCTATGTGATGCATCAAAGATGTAGCCAGGTTCAATATCAATGGTCTTGCGCCCATTTCGTGCACTGTCCTCGATGAAGTGCAGTTAACATTGGAACCTGATCGGGTATACGGCTACTAAAATGTGTGAATCGTTGCTCTTTTCTTTACTGTTGCCGTGTGGTCGCTGTGATCAATGAACGGTGAGCGACAGATGTTTTTTTCGAAATCGGTTAACCAACGTCAGGAGACGTTTTTTGAGTCTGAACGCAATAGATTCAAATCGGCCCACATATCAATGATTGCTTTTATGCAGACCATTCCAGATGACGTGTGGTCAAAAGTAGTTTAGCATTATGTGTATGTTATGTTAAAATGATTTATAAAACCAAGAACAGATGAAGGTACGTGTGTGAATACCCCCCCCCCTCCACCGCCGCCCTTCATCTGTTCTTGATAAAATTTTATTTCAATATTTTGTGTGTGAATAATTTCCGATTTTAAACCGACTTTTCACTTACATTGAATATATCGCTCATTATGATAAATGCAGATCGATTTCTATTAAGATTCGATTCAAAAGAAAAACCAACAACACAAAACAGTAATTCGTTTTCATTAAAATGTGCGAGCGTGACGTCTGAAAAATGTTAAAAATATGTTGGAATAATTTCGTTTCATTAATTTCATTCAGTGCAATGAAAACAAGACCACATAAGGATCGCGTCATTTGCTCTTGCTGAAAATTATACAATAAACCGGTGTAAAGACAAATTCATCAATATTACATAAATGTAAATGAATAAAGGAAATTCAATTAAGTAATGATTTTTCACTAAAGTTTTAAAGTGATAATGTTCCTTTATAACAAGGAGAACCTCCCATAAGTACAGGCAGGGATGGATGAGGGTAGGGTTTTTTTTCACATATTTATAGAATTTTTATTCCACTGTCAATTTGAGCATATAATAAGAATTTCCCCCTATAAAATCATTTCCATGAAAGGTAGTTTTCTTTATTAGACCTAATTTTGTCGTGAGAGCCAGAATTTTACGAGATAAAGTCGGATAAATTAGCATAGCGATGAGGTAGAACGTAGTTGTTTATCCCTGACGAGCGCCAACTAGCGGTCAAAAATTGAAACTGCCTAAGGATTCTATTCAAGAGATCTTAGTCTCCTAAAAATTGCATAAGTGTGTTAATTATTCTTCGTTTATTACGCTTTTTCTCAGGGATAAAAAGGAGAATATTTCTCGTAGTAGTAGGAGATGGGATCCTCCGTAGATGTTGGAATAGCAGGTCCCTCTGGTGACGATAATTGGGACATTCGATTAAAATATGGCCCATTATGTCACGGTGGAACCAGCTTCGTAGTGCTAGGGATTTTTTTAAAGCCATGAGCGCGCTTTTTGAATCGGAGATGATCACGTAATTTGCAGGTGAGTGGAGAGCAATTAGGCTTAGAGCTTTATGAATAGCAAGAAACTCCAACATAGTATGTTCAGTAGATACTCTGACAAGGTGCGCCGCTTCAGAAATGCTAGTTTGTCATTTATCAGTCTATGATAAATCGTCAGCTTCCCCTTTTTCTGATACGGGACATTAGCAGAATGCGAGGTTGGGGTTGTTTTATGGTGCACTGTGATGTTGACACTGTTGCTCTGCAGGCGCGCTCATTTCTCTAGGCTGAGAATAGTCACAACATTAATGGCTTTTTTTTGATTTGTTGTGATGAAAAAGATAATTTCATCTTCCCAAGTTTTCATGTCCTGAAATTCAAAATTCAAAATGAACTTTTTCTGAATTTTTTGCACTTTTTAATCTTTTATACTGTAATTACAGTATTAGTTTTATGACGGATGTAGGAGAAACAGAAGAGACGCAAGAACCCTGGAATACAATAAATAATAGATATTAAAAAACAATAAAATAAAATAAATCAAAAATAAAAAGTAAAAAATAAGAAATAAAAAGCTGACGTTTCGGATAGAGTCCATCCTTTGTCAAAGCAGGGAGGATAATTCTCTAAAGAAAAGAGAATATTAGAGAATTATCCTGAAAAATGATAAAATGTATACCAGACAACGTATGGGGGGAAAAAAGAAGGTAGTGGCTGAGCACGTAATAAGGGAACAAATGGGAAACCTGGAAATGAATTAAAAGACGTGCTTATATAGGACAAGAAAGAAGGACTCATGGGAGGTGATAGGACAATACATACAGTATCCAAATAACAATAAACGTAAAAGAGATTAGAAATGGTATAGTCGACTCCGCATATAAGAGCATCAGATCAAATGCAACTCTTCAATGGCGCTTTCACAAGCAGGTCCGAGTGCAGCCAAAAAAAGGGGGACCGGACAAAAAGATGAACATAAAAAACATTGGAAAAATGCGAAATATGTGAGAAAGCTGAACATAAAAAGAGAAAAAGATATAGATGGTGAAACAGTAATAAGAGAGATAAGGGGGGGGGGGATTATAGATAGGAAGAGACAAGGGCCCGGAAAGTCCTGCGACAAATTAAGAGATAGCTGGAGCGGGAGGGGAATATGGAAAAGTAATGAATGAGTGGTGCTTTTGCTAAGGTTAATGCCATTAGGGGTTAGGGAATTGAATTTCCAAATAAGAAAAGACTCGAATTGTTTTCTTTCTTTCTTATTGTGGAAGCTATTGCGAAGAATATAGAAACTGGCGTCCTTTAAAGAGCGACAGGGTGTCAGCATTGCTAAGGATGTCTAACTTATATCCGGTGAATCTGGTACGCATAGTACCAGATTCTCCGACATACTGCTTCTGACATACTTTGCAATGTACGAGATATATTAGGTTGTGAGAAGTGCAGGTCAGGTTCTGGTTAATCCTGAGGTAAAGAAGGAAGCACTGCTGGAAATGGGAAGTGACAGGGTTAAGGAAATGGCAGATGCCACACCGTTTTTCATTGCAAGGTGAACAGCCCTTAGTGGGAGCACGTGGTTTAGTGATAGCAGCATGAACTAGTGTATCTTTAAAATTAGATGTTCGTTTAAAAGAAACGCTTGGTAGTTCTGGTAGAATGGAATGGAGAAGAGGGGAGTTATCAATAATATGTTGGTGTTTCCTTAGGACATTCTAATATTATTGAGGGTTGGATGATAGGGAAGTATTAGCGTAGGTGTTGTCATGGCTGGAGAAGGTTTGGGGTTGTTATTAGAACGGGAGTGACGATGTTTATAGATAGAACGCCTATGACAGATTTGGGGTAACCCCTTTCTTTAAGAGAGTGGGTAAGGGCGTTAGCATGGAAGTCCTTGTCGGATTGACTAGTGCAGATTCTATGGATGCGAGTTAACTGACTTAAGAGGGATGTTATCCTTTCAATGGTGTGAGTGGCAGCTGTCATAGTGTAAGTATTGGTGTTGGTCGGTGGGTTTCTTATAGAGATTAGTGGACAATTTATCGTTAGTGATAGAGAACATCTGGACAGCATATTCTAGGTTCAATGTGTAATTTTAGCATTAGTCCAATTATAAATTGTTTTCCTTAACTAAATGTATTTCATCCTAAGATAAAAAAAAAAAAATCAAAAGCCTAATAATTGTTAGAAAAGAATTTGTCAAAGGCTGTGGCTAGTCATAATTCCGCGAATGGCAGTTTCACACAAGTGGCCGCTCGACCAAGCACACGTGCCAAGAGTCTGAACCTGTGGTTCCTCTCGTACTGAGCGGAATTGCTATCGCATAGAGCCGTGAGATGCTTGAAACATCGCAACATCTATGCTTAACGAGAAAACATCGAGGTTTATCGATGTTAGAAAAACTACTCAGTACTTAATGAGAAAGCATTGATATTTTTGTTAACTACATTCAGCTAAATCAAGAACAGCAAAATAATAATACAAGGTGCGTTCGAAAAGTTGGGTGAATGGTCTCATAAAATAAAGGAAATAAGAGATACAAGCAAAATAACTTTACTGGCATTCAAAGTACTCACCATTAATTACAAAACACTTTTGACATCGGCTGTACAGCTGCTGGAAACTGTCAGCAAACGCTTCTTTCGGTATCGCTCGAAGCACCGTTGTCACATGTTGTTGGATCTCCGCCATGTCAGCAAAGCATAGACTTTTCAGGACTCCTTTGAGGCGGGGAAACAAGAAGAAGTCTGCAGGTGACAGATTTGAGAATATGGAGGATGTTCAAGAACTGTCACCTGGCTTGTAGCAGTGTGCGGACGGGTGTTGTCGTGGAGTAGTTTCCACTGTCCACTCTAGTACAACTATGGCCGAAACCGCCGGATGCCGTTTTATCTAATTTGAAGCAAAAATTGATGTTGACGCGTTGCTCTATGTCGCAATGATACGCATTTTCACACTGACTGCGTTAAATAGATCGTAGAATGCACTTCCGCTTAACTGTCGTGATTTGGAAGCAAGGGGATACCAGATACTATGTCTCTCACTGCATCTGCGTGAGTGCAACATCCTAACCAGCGCGGTAGTTCAACTATGGGACCATTCACCGAACTTTTCGAACGCACCTTGTATAAAAAAAATAGAAGAGACAGCCAAAACTGCGGACACTAGGATAACACCAAAAGAAGAAAAAGAAACCACATATGTACATTCCGCATAAATGAATTTAAAAACCCATATGTGCATTTCGGAGATCTGTCTCCTTCTTCACTGAAAATCAGCAAGTGTATTTCTTCTTAATTTTATAAATTCATTTTAAAATAATTTAAATACGTCCAAGTTAATAGCATTAATAAAACGAAAAACAGTCAAAATGACTGCTTCGCGGTTTTTAGTGTTAAAAGTTTTGAAACACAACGTGCATTTTGATTCCTCCTTGTTAATTTGGCCAAATATTTCCATACATCAGATCCTAGATTCATATTGCGCTTTCTGTTGTTCATGTTAAACAGAAACGTGCATGAATGTGTGTCTTCGTCACAGGACGCATGTATTACACCGCTACACGGAATTACACCATACTATCCGATTACTGACCATAAAAAAAACAAACAGAAAAAACATCGATGCTTACAAAATATTCGATATCCTGACATCGATGTATCTGAATACATCGAACGGCTCTACCATCGCGACGACCGGTTATCACTCTCTTCATCTGTTCTTGGTAAAACTAACCTGTCTCACGACGTCTAATTCTTTGCCATCCAGCACCCTTCATCAGCAATGAACGTAAGGCTTTTTTACACAACAAAACTAAAATTAACCTATCACATGATAGCCAATCCTCACTCAGATCTATGAAATTTCTGCTAAGTTGTTTCCATCTGCTTTTACGGCATGAGCCTCTTTAATTAATTTTTCAAAAAATTATTTTCTCTCAGTTATTTTATTTTTCCATTCTGGAGTAAGTTTTTTCATTTGCAATGAAATGAAATTGCGTGTTTAAATCGCTTAATCGGCTAGTTCATTCGTATTACATTTTTGGGAAATCTTTATAATTAAATAGAATATTTTTGGAAATCTTTATTAGTAAACACAATATTTTTGAAACCATTTTATTACACGTAATAAAGTTATTTTTAAATCACTCTCTATTATTATTAAATTATTTATTGGGAGATAATCGCTTCAGAATTGGTTTTAAATGTATTTCATCGATAGATTAATTTTACTACATGTATCTTTCTTTTTTAGTTTTCTCAGCTGAGGTTAGAGTTCAAATTTTTAATAAAATTCTTGCAACATTCCAAGAAGCTGCGACAAAGCGATCGCCACGTGCGCGTGCCATGTCAACAATGCTTAAAAGATAAACAGAAAGTATCATATATAGGCTTAATGCAGAACGATAATCTGCGGTACTTACTCCTTCGAGGGATTTTTGCGCCATCCCAGTAACTAACGGCTGCTACGAGATGACAGTAGCAGCTGGGACCGACGGCTTAACGTGCCTTCCGAAGCACGGGCATGATGGAAGAGCTGCTGGCGGACGAACAAACCAGTGGCTATCACCAACTGCTGGGCATCCAGCACTCGGTCACTCAGCAAATGGATCAGACTAAAGTCCCCCAACAGCTCTTCCCCAAATAGCCGCCCATCAAAGCAGTGGTCCTCAAGCCACTGGCTGTGACACAGCCAGCAGCTAGCCGCACCTGTAACTCCATCGATTGGCGAGCCGATCGACGAGACACCCCCAAACTGAAAGTAACAATCTACTCATTCTTGACGAATCGATTGTTATATGACATGCGACTATCTTGGTATTCTTTACGGTCAATGTTTTAGCACGTGCAATCGACTTGAAGGGGTCCACGAAAAAGCCTGGAAAGTTGAAACAGCCGAGCTAAGACCTTGATGGTCAAATTTCTGAAAACAGAATTTGAAAAGGTTAATCCGTTTTCAACTTAACGTGCAAACGGCGGACGGAGTTACTGTTTTTCATTTTTTCATTTAAGAGATGTGCATTATGCATCTTCAACATCTTTTGGGAACCCCTTTAGAAGAATGACTTTTGCAGTTCGGTGCGAACGTAATAACCCATAGTTACTCTGTTACAAACTATGTGATTTAGTCTTAAAACGGCCGTCCTCGCAAAAAATTGTGGGATCGTGTCCTGCTTGAGTACGCGCTACAAAACAAGGCTTCCTCTACAGAAAAAGCCTTGTTCAAAACAAACGGGGATCCCAAACAAATGCTGAATGCCATTTTTCTTTTTCCCTAATTTTGGTTAGAGAAAGTAAGTACCAATGTAGGTCTTTCGTAAAAGTGCAGAAGCGTAAAGCGAACTTTCATACATGTATTTCTGATCAATTTTAAGAGTAAAAGCTCTTTTTGCATATAGAAAAACTTTGCAAGAGATTTTCGCTTAGAGCTATTTCGAATGTTACATGATAGACCTACAAAATGAGAATTCGGAGTAAACTGATGCTCAAGTGAAGACAAATGTTTTCAGATATCCCATTTATCCAATAAGCAAATCAGTCGAACTAGCAAGTATTTCATCTAACACTTAAATTTTTTCAGTTAACTTCTTTTTTAAATCCAAGTTAGTGCTCACATCCGAACCTGATCTTTTTTTTTTTTTACTTTTTCTTAAAGCGTTCATTAACTGTTGTGATATTTTACGTTTAAATGAAGTGCTAGAGAAGAGGGAGAGAGAAGAAAGAACAAAAACTCTTCGCCCATATAGGAATGCATTGCTTCATCTCTTTATTGTTCCCTCTGGACATGGGACACTAATTGGGTTCGTGCTGTTCGTGATGAACTGTGAAAAGCAGTTCATGGAATTCTATTGAGCAGAAATCTGAAGATAATTAATAACGATGATGCTGCACCACGGCAATGTCGTGCCAACTTTCCCCCCTGGAATTCTTTCAATTATTTTCTTTTTAATCGCGAAATTAAAAAAAAAAAAGGATGTACTATTGCTTTGATATTCTCCTCCATTCATAAAGAAACAGTTATTTTTTTTTTAATTTTTAATTGAAATATCTGTTGGGAAATTATCTCTGATTAAATTTGAAATAATTTTTCACCAATTTTTCCGTGTTTAGAATTTTGAACTGGAGCCAATAATCTTACAAATGGGTCGGTGAAAACCAATCTAGTTTTTGATTTGCCTTATGCTTTCAGTAAGATTAATTATCTGAATTTATTATCAAGAATTTTTTTTCATACATTGTATTACTGTGTATCAATTTTTGAGCGCTGAAGATATATTGAGTTGTGCTTAACTTTGCTTTTTTACCGAAACAGCTGTTCAGTTCGATCATAGCAGAGACAGGCCAATGTATTAAAAAGATGAAAGATGACAACCTGTTAGTCAAAATATGCATGGTGAATAAAAATATTACTACCTATTCTATGGTGCCATATGGTGTAACAAGTCACGTGTGGCCGCGTTTGTTTGTTTGTTTTTTTTTCGGAAATGATTTAGTAATTTTTTTTTTGTAATAGGTTAGTAATCTTTGGGAATTAAATAATAAAGTTTTGATTAGTGTAAATTGTGTTGTATCAGCTCGATATCGTTTAAATAATATATATTGTTATTTAATAAATATAGTTTATTTTTAATGGAAATATTATGGTTCGTTATAAGTTGAAAATTGTTGCTTTTGTAATAATAACTCCGTTCCGTTGCATTACCAGCAAAACGCAACAGAAGGCCTGATGGTGTGTATTATTATTGTTGAGAGCAACTTCTGGGAAGATGAATTTTAGTCATCCTCCAATTGTTGTCGATGTGTTGCGTGTGTTGAATTTGGAATCTTGAAGCTTGTATTTTTTTTTGAATAAGAGAAAAAATTCGTCGGGGACGGACAAAAAAGGAAAAAACTACGTCGCAATCGATGTACCACGGTTATGGTGGCGAGGTGGTCATTTAAAAGTTCGAAGATAAGTCGTTAATACGGAGTTTGCAGCGATGCTGAACATGCCGATTGTGTGGCGATATTCGATATGTGACTAGCTGAAGGTGATTCAATAGAAAGACGATAATCAAAGCAAGTATGGATTTGATTCAATTAGGTCAAGCTGTTGAGATTCAATGCATGATGACGGCGATGGTGAGTGAATTGTTTTTTAACGTTTCCTTTTCCTGAGAGACCACGGAGGCTTCGGTTTAATAGCCTATCGGTTACGCGTTGGGACTGAAGAGTTATATAGATAGAATGTTATGCTGACAGACAACGTCAATATACTGTATTTGCTTGTCTTGGACATCACACTACATAAAAAAGAAATAGTTAAACTTGTATATATTAAATGTTAGCCTTAATTACTGTAACCATTGGGATAAAGGGCAATTTTATTTTTATCTGAGTGGTGCATTAAGAGTTGTTGCAGGGTACGTTTCAAGCGTATAACTATCGGACTGGGTAGCGATAGTAATTTATGGTGTGAGCCGGCACTTTGAATCCTGTTTATGTTTCTCATTAATGTTAGATAAAAGTAATTCATGCAATATGTGTCAGATAGTACAGGTATAAATACCGGTAGCTAACTGCTCGGGAGTCGAAAGTGAGGGGGTTTCAGTGATCCTCCCCGTGTTGCTTGTTGAAGTGACAAACTTGAAAAGGATCACGTGACGCTCTCCGGCGTCAAGCCACAGTCACAGCCTCTGTAAAATTGACGGCCCGTAGCAGACCCGGTCTGTAGCTATTTAAGCTGACCCGGTCTGTAGCTCACTAGGATAAATTACTTACTTCAGGCCGAAGTGCTGGCTGAACGTAGACTTGCTGAAAGATCATTGAACATATCCATTTTGTTTGAGTGTTGTGAGGGACAGTATGTGTCCCACACGCCAGATGGCGTCTAAGCAGTAATCGCGCCATGGTTAAGGGGCCCCTTTAGTGTATCGCGGTTGCTGCAGGTTATTCGGTGTAATAGACCAAAATCTAAGAGCGAATCGAATTGTCACATCCAACCTGTAATATTTGTTCTTTATTGATGAATATGATGTCGAGCTGATAAATGTTAATAAAACAAGTTATTACTTTACTTAAAGTTGGTCAATTGACTGACTAACACGAATGATTATTTTCCACACCTCTCATATCAGTCTCGAACTCTGTTGTCACGCGCTCCAGCAAGATGTTAACCAACGAAAGGGGTTTTTTTTGGGTTCTTGCATATTAATTAGGTAAGGGGGTGTGTCACAATGGTATCACTGGAAATTTTCACGACGTGTTATGAATGAATTTAACGAGAAAACGAGAAATTAATGCTACTCGGAATTGGTCTTTGTGGAGAAACGGACCTTTTTTATGTTTTAAGGAATTGGCATCCACAGTACTTATGGTAATTTGTTTTTTTCTCTATAAGCTGTTGTATCCTAATTTTTGGACGTGCCATCTCACCGATTAATTAATTAATTTTATGTATAAAACACAAATACCGTTTGCTGTTAGTTTGTTTGCCCACTGCTGGTTTTTCTTATCGGATGAAGCTAGAATCGTACGATTATACCAAGGTCTATGCTTCGACCACCAGAGAGAGGACTATAGATTTCGACTATAGATTTCGACCGTTTCACGTCATTCATTCAGTTGTTCGAAGTGAATCTGTCAATACGTGAATACGAAAGCGTGTGAATTTTTGGTGTTTTGGCAACTGAGTACTCTTAAATTAACTTAAAAATTAGAATGAAAATTAAATAAATTTTGCAAAATTTCATCAAACAAAGAGCCCGGACCAGGCCGGGGATATCAGATATTTGATAATAAGCTCTTTTACCTTTTACTTTTTACAAAAAGAATATCTTACCTTTTACCTTGTGAAGCTCGGTTTTAACATGTCATTTACCGAAATGTACAAAGGCCAATCGACATTTTAATAAGGATCTGTAACTATATGTACTGTATTTATTATCACAACAAATCTCCAACAAGTGATTATAATCGATGCTTATTATTTTAACTTACTTGTTAGTTTATCCTCTTTGTCACATTCATATTGAATACTCTTACATAATAAATAAAACAAATATAAATACAGGTATATAAATAATGCGTTAAATACGATATTTCAGTGAAATGTCCCGCTGTTCAATATTTAATGTCCCTACCTAATCCACTGTAGACCCACCGAAAACGAGACGGGAGCGATTTTTGGCATTTAACTACATTGTTCGGACAAGTCAGCTTTATTTACAAGCGGGACATGTTAATTGGCGTTTCCGTTCACCTAACGGCAATCTCAAAAGTGAGGATAATGCTACCCTAAAAATATTAAATTTCAACAACAATTATTCTAAATCCCATGAATTCGTTTTATTATAGCGGTTTAATGTTTGAATTCCTATCAATAGTTCCCAAGAAATCGTACTTCAAAGAAATATTAATTTATTAAATTCTCCTTACCCATATCAGAGGCGGCGCTAGCTTCTACGGCGCCCCTATGCAAACCTCTAAAATATACGCCCTTTCAACCTCGGTTGGCGCGCCACCCTACTACAATGCGTCCCCATGCAACGCTTATTTTGCTTACCGCTTCGCGCCACCTCTGTTACATTCAGAATCTTGACATTTTCACTCTGACACTCTGGTGGAACCTTCGTCTTGTCCAATAATTCGCCCTCTTTGGAAATCACTCAGTTATTCTAGATCATCGGGCCAACCATGAAATTACTACTTGAATGCTGTTAAAAGTAACTTGTTATATTTGTAACATGTTCTGATTCATTTTGAAAATATAATTCGTTGATACTGTTATTCTGATTATTTCACAGCTGAATGCTAAATTGTACAGTCAACCAAAGGAAATAATCCACACGAGTTTAATACTTAATATTACATTTCATGCTAATGTGTTGTTTTAATAGCTTTTTAATTATAAATATTTAAATTTAATAATCTTAAAAATGTTAACTCTAAATGTAATATTAAATAATTAAAAATAAATTAATATTGAAACGGTAAAACTTAGAGTAAAATTCAAGTGTGGATTATTTCCCTTTGATGACTGTACAGGCTACTAATTCGATGACCACAGCACCATCGCTTACGTGCCCATTGATTCTTAAAGGTAAACTCTACGGAAAAAATCTACTTTATTTTTTTTGCATCATAACATTAATCCAGGTTAATAGAGTATATATCATTCAAGATTTTTCGATTTTTCCTAATATTTTATTAAGAAAAATGCCTCGGAAAATTGAAAATTTGCGTGGGATCTTCCATTCCTTCTCCACAGAATACGGCGGAACAAGCTGCCATTTCCTGCCGCGAGAACCTCGGGGAATTTCGTCGTCGAGATTCTAGTCGCTTAGAACGATTCTACATATCGAAAGATTTTGCTGACCTGTTTTATGTCGGTATGCCTTCAATTTGTTCTCTGTTTGGATGTGTAAATAGACAGTCGGATAGAAATGTCACGTTTCATAGATTTCCACAATCAAAATCGATTAAAAAAACAGTGGATTAGTTTTTGACAGCGACGGAACTGAGTGTCCAACTCCAAACAGCATCGTGTGCTCATTTCGAAGCGTCCTGCTTTGTCTATGCATCCGCCGTTTTAAATTCAGTATCAATACAAACAAGAAATTCGCTGAAACTAGATCACGTACAAGGTGGAATTAGATGTTCTTCCAACTCTAAACGGGCCTGGCGTTCTTCAAGAACAACGACCGCAACAGCACTCGTTAAACGCCGAAGGAAGAATGAAGTAAGCCTATCTGTGTAAGGCCCACGCCGACGCGGTAAGCAGAAGATTCCGTTTCACGGTTTAATGCATAGGGCTGTATATCGCAGAAGTTGCAGTAACATTTAATTCTGCTAACAGTCCTTGTATATTGCTGTCACTGTTATCAAAATCGCAGTCGTCACTATCGATCTTGTTTCATATTCATAGTCCATTGCGATGCCCAACTCATGGAGTAATAGACCATGGCCCAACTGACAACTAACTGATAGCGTCCAATGTGTGACGTGACGAATTCGAAACTCCTTCGCACTTCTCGGCAACTTGTGACGTAACAGTTGCCGAAAATTTTTATACATGCTACATTGTTATTGAGACTTTCATCTTTCATTTAAACAAAGTTGTTTTGGGTGTGGAGTTTTCCTTTAAGTGCAGAGTGGCTATATTTTAAGTTACACTATTCAGACCTCTCTAGAGTTCGTTCTGCTGATCGGATTTTGATGAAACTTGGAATATACGTTATATAGACATGGGGAAGAGATTTTTGCAATTGAAAAATAGTTCAAATTTCGACCACTATATGGCGCTTATCATGTAAGAAAAGGTATGCCAATTAAGAAGGTTTTAAAACGCTTTAAAATGCCATTGATCAGCTGTTAAATCATTCTTCACGATGCTTTTACAGAAGAAAGAGCGAGCTTTACTGGTCAAGTTGTTTTATCAGAACTTGCGAGAATTTCGACGCTTGAAAGACAGCGAAAAGGGCCTAAGACAAGTAATGGTTTGAAAAAGATGATTACTAAATTTGAAGTGACTGGGGAATTGAGCGTGCTGAGAGAAAAAAGGCGGAAACGGATTTCAAATGAAAGTGCGGAAGAAGTCACTGTTGCTGTGGTTGAAAAAGCATCCGGTTCCCAATATTCTTCAATAAGTGCTCGAGCAGTGTCACGTGAATTGTTTCTCCCTTTGTCTACGGTACGAAAGGTTCTGCGATGCATTTTGAAGAGGCATCCATGTGGTGCAAAAGCTGCTCCCCCAAGATCCAGATCAACATTTACTTGCTGGTTTTTAGCCAGAAAAGCCGTTGACAATTCAAGATCTTGGAACATTTTGTGGTCAGACGAGACGCATTTTACCGTAGATGGAGCAGTGAATACTCAGAACTGTCGCATCTGAGGTACTGCAAGTTCTTATGTTGTACATGAACAGCTTCTGCATTCTGATTTCATTACTGTGTGGTTTGGTTTTTCTGCTTATTCCATTCTTGGCCCTTTTTCTTTGAATAGAACACTCCTCAAGGCCATAAAAAGGTGTTCCGTCACGGGTGCCCTTGCTGCAAACTTCTGCAGCAGCAAGTCATTCCTGCCTTACAAGAACGAGAATGTTTAGAGACTACCGTCTTCATGGAAGATGGTGCAACACTCCATATTACCAGACAAGTGAAGAAACTGCTTGGTCCCCGCTTTGGAGATGATCGGGTAATTTCGAGAAGCTTTCCGACTGGCCTCCTCGTTTTCTGGAGTTGAATGCCAGCGACATCTGGTTGTGGGGATTCCTGAAAAATCGTGTCTATAGAGGAAGAATACTACAGACTCTGCCTGAATTGAAAGCAAGCATAACACACCATGTTACAGCAATTCCTCAAGAAACCCTTCGCGCTACTGTTGAACACGCTATAAAGCGATTTGGACATGCGATTGAGACACATTGAACAAATGCTGTGAATTAATAATTTTTTGTGTTTCCAATTTGTGTTGCTTTTTCTTTATGCGTCACTTTTTCACCTAGTGAACGAAATTTGAACTATTTTATTGCAAAAATTTCTTCCCCACGGTCTATATAATGTATACTCAAAGTTTCATCAAAATCCGATCAACAGCACGGGTTCTAGAGGGGTCTGAATGGTTTAACTTAAATTATAACCACCCTGTATATACAGGGTTATTTCAAAATGATGGAGCAAATTTCAAAAATTTATTTCAAACAAACTGTAAAAGACAGAAACATATCCTGCACATCACTGGATAGAGGAAGGTTCAAAGCTTTAAAACATAAAACATTGAAGTTCCATTTAGTGCCACACTGTGGTGCTGTTTCTTGTTTGTGCAAAAGCCATTTGATAGGAAAATGGGGACACTACAGTGGAAATCATTTGTGTGCTTAGGGTTTGCTTATAGTTAGTGTGGGCGTATAGTACACATTGCAACGCGAATTTTGCCGTCAGTTCATTCATATATTCTGGAATATTTAAAACACGTATTCATATATTCTGAAATAGAAAAATTTGTGACTACCTGCTATAGTTTCCTTTCTCCGCGCAAGAATTTTAATAAATACGCCACACTTCTTAATTGTTTTAATTTTTTCCAGAGAATTTGTCACCTTTGAAAATTCAAAATTGCGAATTCCAGTCTCGAATGCGAACATTTATCAGAATAGAAATTATTCCTCGTCGTGTGATCTCCAAGAACCATGAAACTTTCTATCATCAATTTTTTTTACAGAATTTTTTTTTAAATTTAGATTGTTAAATTTTGTTCATAACATAAATACTGAATTATTGCTAGTGGTTCAGAAATATGTATACAGCAAATTATCTGAAGGAGACTGTTCTGATATTCGGTGCAAGTTTTCTTTCATTAATGATATTAATATTTTAAAATATTATTGTTACTAAAGGAGATGTTCTTTGACGCATCTTTCTATTGACATTCAAAATCATTTCATACTATGTTACTCACGGGTTGACTTCTTTCACGATGGGAGGTGAGGAACCGATTGATTTCTCAAGGTAAACTCAAATAATATTCAATACTCATTCTTTTCTCTCTCCTGTTTTCTCCCTCTCTTTACGTTTGATGGGTCAACGTCACTTGACCCATTTATTTATCGCGTGGCGCTCGAGAATGACGTCAGCATTAGGAGGCCGTCGTCTCATTAGCCTGGTTAATACCTTCCATCGGTCATCGTTCACGTGATTTATCGTCTGATGAAAAGTGTTTCTTCTGCTTCAGAAAAAAGTAAGAGAAATGGAGGAAAGAGGACTCCAGACGAAGGTTACATCCTCTCTGGGTTTCGCCTTGTGCGCGTCATGTTCTTGGAAGGCGAACGACTACCACATCGATCACCGCGAAAATGGAGGGAAAACGAAATCTAGAAACATCTAAGCCACTATTTAAAAATATTTAAAAATTGTTATAATAGTTTTTAAAAAAAAATCGAGGTTAAGGTAATGCATAAATCCAAACATTTTACAATATCTAGAATTAAGGTATATGGATTATTATTTTAGAATTAGATGAATGTGAGGAATAAATAAATGTGCAAATAAGATTGATAAACTGTTGAAATAAAATAATACACTTTTGAATAACCTTTTATATGATAAAGTGCGTTGCAGAAGTTGTAGAATAAGACTATAACATTGTAAACTCTATACCCTATACATCTGAGCTCATTTTCCTTAAAATGTTTATGTGAGTTCACTGAAATTACTCGTAAAGTAAACAAATATTTAAACAAACTAGTTTGTTGTTACAAAAATATTTAGAACTTAAAAAAAGCATCTAACATTGAATCGGTTTACCACCTTTTTTATAACTTCAAAAACTCGACGGTCCATTGAAGTAATTAAGTTCTGCATCAATCCAGGGTCCAAATTTTACCAACACTTTTCAATTTCGGACTGTAGCTCACTGACCGTCGAATATTGCCTTGAACCAGAATAAACTTGCCTTGATAAAATCCCCCAAAGGTTTTCCATCGGATTTAGAACCGCACGCATGCTGATCACTTCATAACTTTTATGGCATGTTGTTGAAGCCAAGTTTTTGTTGACCTAGAAGCGTACTTGTAGATTGTTCCATTAGCATGCTGAAATATTCACTCAGGTCCAGGTGGGGTCTCTGCAAATGGAAGAAGATGAGTTAGTGTTCTCTGGTAGTCTTCGGAAGTTTGTCGTCCAGAAATAAATGCCAAACTTGTCTTACCATTGTATGCAAACAGCCCCATAAACGTACCTTGTTGTCTGCTGAAGTATGACCTTTCTTCTTTACGCAGATTGTGCCAATAATAAGAATTGCCGTCTGGGCCGTATAGATTCCATTTTTTTTTTCGTCAGAAAACAACACTGAAAACCACTCATCTTTCCAGGACGTGTGTTCTCGAGCCCATTGCAATGGAGCTTCAATGTGGGACTCCATCAGTGGAGATTTCTTTGTCTTTTTTTAAGAAACGCAGGTTGGGACATGACTTCAGACGCCTGTATCAGTGAGTCCAGATTGCTGAACAATTTTCTGTGCAGTTAGATGCCAATCGGAAAATTTGTCTATCATATCGACTTGTTGTCACCTTTGGTCTTCCAGATCTTGAATTTTGCATGATAATCGCCTTTATGGCTAGAACTTTGTAAATTCCTGAAAGAGAACGATTTGTTTGCTTTGCAATGTCATGTACATCTCTTCCTTCTGCTTTCAGCATCCAAATCTTAGTGACTTCATCTGGTGAAAAGTGCATATTCGATAACATGAATGCAAATTATCAAAAGACAAATAAAATCGGTAATTTAAATTAAGATGATGCATTTGAATATAGGAGATACCACGTGTAAATAAGAGGGTATTCAGTCAATATTTTACCTGGATTTTTTTGATTTTCAAATAACATTATCCAAATTTTGCAACACAGTTTTTGCCAAAAAATTGTTTGGTTTTTATCCGGTCTAAAAAAGAAATGCTTTAGAACGTGAAATAATTCATTTATTATCTATATCTAATGTAATTTTAATTGAGTACAACCTTAGAAATTAACTGCTAGATTAAAATAGCAAAAAAATTTAATTTTCCCTACTCTACAAACTTTTGCAACGCACCTTATTTGATGAAAAGATTTCTTTCACTGATTATTTCTCAAATTTATCCTAATAGTGAAGTCAAGTATAATTCAAAATAAGAACAACATTATTTAATAATGAATCTACTTAAGAGTAAGTGGGTCATTAAAATATTTATATAAAATATGGCAATATAACTTCTTATAAAAGTTTTGGCTACATAACTGAAATTCCATATCCACATAGTCCCTATAGGAATTATTTAATACTCTTTTTTTAATTTTTGATTCACCTTTAGCCTTAGGTACATAGGAAAATTCTGCATTCAAATTCAATAAGACATTTCATAATTTGTGTTCATTTGAGGTAGGCGACGGTGCATTTGGTCCAATGGCTTGGAAGTAAGTTGGCTTGAGCAATGGCGTCGTCAGAAAACAATGTGTAGTAAATGAGAAAAGTTTAGATTTATGTAAACTGATATGTTTGATTTTTCATCTATTTGTTTCCGCAGAAGCTTACTGTAAAACCCAAAAGAATTTTTCCATAATAAAGTTTGATAGTAAATGATAATGGGAAGAAGCACTGTTCCTTGGTAAGATATAGGGGTGATGATGCAATTGAATGGTTCTTTGTAGATGTTGGTAATCAACTAGAGTACTACTTGTTTTGCAACACGCGGAAATGATGCCTGCGGGTAAGCAATACAAAAACTACTAACCACAAAAGTAGATGGACAATGGAGAGAGCAGTGATACCAAATACTAAGGGTATCATACTCAAACATAGAAGAGTTTCTTCCTTAGAATCAAAATTGATATCTTTAAGGTTTTCTGCAGAAGGTGGCGAAATAATGATGTTGTTACGGCTCAGAAAAACTGCAGGAGGTTCAGTAGAATGAAAATTTTGCTGAATGCTCCTCTTTGTCTTCTGTCCATTTGTCGGATTCTGTAGCTGAAGCGGACCTCGTTTGAGCCCTACTCTGGCTGCAAAACTCTCGGGTATCGACTCATTAACGAGACTATGCTTACTGGAGGCCGATGTACGCGAAAGAGAACGGGAATTTGACTTGGATACGGCTGAAGCGTTTCTGCTCCTTTTCCGTCCTGTCTTCGTTCGTGTAGTTACACTTTGAGAATCGGGAGCCAGAGTTTGTCCTAACTGTAAGCGCGAGTCTACGAGGGGTTGAAGACATGAGGGAGGACACTGATCACGGCAGATAACTACATTACAAGCCAAATACACTTGATTTGAATCCGGAAACTTAAAAGTGTTAATGACGGCAAAAGCACGAAGAGTGTTGATGCCAATTGTCGCTCCAGTTTCTCTGGTGAGCAAGAAATTTCCTAAAAGTTTTGGACGTAGGGGGCAACCCCGTGCATCGGTCAGTTGGATGGTGGTCGCATTCCCATCGTTTCCGTTATCAAAAGCCTCGTCCAAGGGTGAATCTGAAGCATAGCACTCTTTCACTTGCAAATCAAAGGATTTGTTGGCTCGAGCGTAGATTACAAGGGACAGAGGTTCTCCGAGTCGAACCGCCTCATCTACGGGAGCATTAAAGGGTTCGTCACCCACTTGGACATCCATCCAGTAAGCGACGGCTTCGGCTTCGAAGGCCATCTGATGAACGTCGAGTGAAGCCACTAAAACGGGACGGAAATGGAGTCGCTTTTCTGTCTGCGCCAACCAGTCACAGCGAAGTTGTCGCGCCTCATCCCACGTTTCTTGCACAATACCATCATTCTGAACAATCAAAGTGTTTTCCAAACTCTGCCTTTCGTTGGTTTCTACCCATTCGCTTCCGCATTGGTCAGCTGGAACACTAAATGTTGCCTCTATGACTCCGCTTCCTTCCAGAATATACCTGAAATAAGAAAAAGGAAGCACTGAATGTAATTGTTGAAATAAGTAAATATGATTTTTCACACTTCCTTCAAGAAAATCAAACAAAGTCGACTAGAGCATGTTAAAATACAAGGGGCGATTGATAAATAAGGTCTCCATGGCTGTAACTTTTTTATTTGTTAACCGATTTTCAAAATTCTTTTTGTACCTTATACTTACATTTGTCCTCTATGTAATGCACTGTTCACTTTTCGACATAGTCCCCATCCCTTTTCACGCATTGCGCCAACGCGTGACTAGTTGGGTGAACTCTTCGGAGAGGAATTCCGGAGTTGTTGTCGACACCAGGATTGAATGGCAGCTTTGGACCCTCTTCTGGAGTACGATAACGTCCGCCCGCACACGAGTCACCACACACCAGAGGCGTTGCAGCGCCTACAGTTCAAAGATGAAAAATTGCAGTTCAAAAATGAAAGACTTTGCACATTGCGACGTTCACCACTTCCCAAAGAAGAAAGAGCCCCTTAAGGGACATGAGTTGGTTCTGACGGCGAGGTAAACGCTGCCATTCAATCCTGGTGTCGACAACAACTCTGGAATTCCTCTCCGACGGGTTCACCCAACTAGTCACGCGTTGGCGCAATGCTTGGAAAGGAATGGGGACTATGTCAAAAAGTGAATAGTGCATTACATAGAGGACAAATGTGAGTATAAGATACAAAAAGAATTTTGAAAATCGGTTAACAAATAAAAAAGTTACAGCCATGGAGACCTTATTTATCAATCGCCCCTCGTAATTATACAGGGTGATTACAAAAGAACTTCACACTTTTAAAAAATTATTACATTAAAGCTATTCAGAATATAGACATACGGATTCTTAAAGAAAAATTCTTGAAGTTTATTGTGACACAGTTCAAGTACTCAAGTATCGCATATCGTAACATGGCACAAGTATCGATAGTATCGATAGTTTGCATGTCGATACTCGATACTGAAAAAACCTATGAGGCACCTAATGAAGATGTGCGATTTTCAGCGTTAATTCAGAATCTGTTGAATATATTAACGCTTTTATTCCGGTGGCTGCTTACTGATTGGGTATCTTTCGAAGCGTTTATTTTTATTTCTCCTAACGAGGTCGAGCTGTCGAGCTCACGCCTCGCTCTATGGGCGCACGGGAAATAAAAAAAAAAAAAAGCTAATGATTCGGACACGTTATGATAGCTTCCTAGTAATAGTAATTAGGTCCAATAGTATTGAGTGATGTTAGCCTCCACGTGCTCCAGTATCGGTTCGACGTCCTCTCAAAAATTCATTTTACCATTTAAATAAATACTCATGTTTACTCGATACTATCGATACTTTGTCATTGAGTATTCGATATTGGTATCGAGTATTTTATTAAAGTACTCGATACCGGAAGTATCGATGCTTCATTGGTATCGCACATCACTAGCCGTATGTATAATACTGTTCATTAAATACTACTCTCTATTTGCTTGTGATGCCTTCTTCTTATAACATCTACTTAACTCGAACGGGTTTCATTTGAACACGCCTCGTATATTCGAATTTCGATTTATTCCGATTATAATATAATCCGATAATTTTAATCCGATTTCGGGGGTAATTTTTGTTATTGAGCTGGTCAAAAAACAATTAATCGATAGTTTTTATGATGATCAGTACTGTTGAAACAACCATGAAATCAGACATAAATTCTATTGATGGTAGGTTTATTTTGCCGACGCGTTTCGGTAAAACATCACCAATTGGCATAAAACAAACTGATAGTTGAACTAGCTATTTAAATGGAAACAGGTGTCCACCAATCAGTTGAGAACCGCCCGACGCATTCAAGCTGGAATAGATGCTAAAAAAGGATCTACATGTTAGTATCCGGAAGTTTCCATTGAATTCATGAGTCAGTGATTGGTTAGGTTACATTAGTTCAACGCCGGCAGAATATAGATGCCTTTGACAGTTTCCATATATGTCTAAAATATTCCATATGACGTAGAAGAAAAGTAGGTCGAGACACAAGAGGAATTCAAGGACATGACCAATTTTCTATTTTAACTGTCATCAAGATCACGGAAAAAGAATTCTTTTGCTCTGCAACCTCTCACAGAAATTAATATTATTGAACCTCCTTTTGCTTTTATTAAGGCCTCCACTCTCCAAAGAAGATTTAGATAGTTAGCTTCAGGAAATTTCTTTCATCCTTCCCGAAGAGGATTGAAGAATTCATTCACAGATGTTCGACGATATGGCTAATTCGTAGTCGTCCCACTAATTCATTCCGTAGATGTTCAATGGGGTTTATGGGGTTCAATACATCGGAGCTTTGTGCAGACCAGTCCATTCCTTTAACCCCTGTCTTCTCAAACCATTCCTGCACTCACACGCACACTTTGCTTTGTGACTAAAGAGCATTGCCATGTTGGGCTAGGGTCTTCTCGGCGAGTGCTGATTGTACTGGCGGGAATAGTGATTGAATGTGACTTCATCAAAGGCAAATGTTTCAGCTGAAGACTTTCGATTGCATCGTGGCACACTCAACGAAACCCTGTCATCTTCTTTGGTCTGCCACTTAGCGATATCACTGACTTTGTTGCTTGAGATTTCCACTTGAAAATCATGTCACGTATATTTGAACTGGGTATTTCCAGAATAACTAATTTCGCGTACAGACTTGTGCACATGTGATATTTTATGCTGGTACCACGTTGGAAATCCCTGAGCTCTGTTGAGCGATTCATGCTGCATCAATATGAATCACAAATGAGTTCAGTAAGGCATGGTTCTATTTACAGTTCCCAACTTACGTAATTCCGACATACATAATAAAGTCGGACTTACATAGTAAAGAAAAGGTCTCTTGTTTCTATTGAAGAACAAAGCTTTCTGTATGGAGATATTTATTTACTGAAAATCTTATAAAAAATAACATCAACGTGTTTCTTAAACGTCGTTATTGAACTTTTTAAATCAAGTTACAATCTTGAAGTAGGTTGGGTAAAATTTGAGTCCAGGAACCATCTACTTACGTAAGTCGGGATCACTGTGTAGGCTTATATTACCTTATTCAGTAGTCGCTGTAGGAAGAGTATGCAATTTTATATGAACAAGGAACTGGCAGACATGGACTTAATGTATGGATTGGCTAATAGAAATGCACGAGCAGCTGATCGACTGCATCGAGAACGGTTCCCAAGGAGACATGTAGCATATCTTGGTTGATTTCTGTGCATATCTCAGTTATCGTTCAAATTCGGACCCATGTTCAAATGAACACCCATACTACCTCCCCTAAAAGTTTTTTACATTGAATTTGAATCACCCTGTATAGAGGTAACACGCACAGTTTAAAGCAGGCCAGGAGTGACTCGTACGCCCGCCATAGTACAAAATGTTTTGGATGTCATAGAGAGGAATCCGAGTACCAGCATACTTGCCGTAGCCACTGCTGTAGGAGGGTCTCGGTCTAGTATGCAACGAGTTTTGAATAGAAACTTCGAACACCTCCTGTAACATTCTAAAATAGAATCAACTACTACGTCCTTTGTAATATTTATGTGCAATAAATGTTTTCGATAGTCTCTGTCTTGTGTCCTTTCATTTTCTTGTATCTCTGCTACCACTTTCTCATGATGTTTCCGGTCATGGGTTCCTATGCAATTCTCAATCCTTTTGATGTTCTCTACCTCCCTTTCTAGTTTGTACCTCTATTTATGAGACACCCTGTATATAAAAATGAAACGCGGGTTGATTTTGCAGACAATGAAGCAAATTCTCTGCAGATGTTTGAGATCTTCCATAATGGTTCATTTAGAAGATCACGTATTAATTAATGATAAGTGCAAAAAAATATGCATCTGCTGATGCCGGAGAAAATCATCATAAATTATCTGTGCTCAGAATCTAATTTGTGGGTGGGTGGGGAGTTGAAAACTCATATATCTAATAGTAAATTGATCTCTTAATATCTCTACGTCGTATGTCTCTGGTTTTTGTAACCAGGTGACTTAACAACAAAAGAAGAAAATTTATTTTGTAATTACAGTAATTCATTTACACTTTTGCTAATTATTTTACTTTCAACATCGTTATAAAAATATTTCCTCTTAATAAAATAATAAATAAATATTGGAAGTTAAAGCTCCAGATTAAGTAAATATACACCAAGTGGCCAATTTATTATGACCATCTTCTCAGTCCTTCGTTGAGCCTTCTTTTGCGTTTAATACTGCGTCAATTCTTTTTGACATGGACTAGATGTTGCTAGGTGGTTTCTGCTGCAATTTGCTGCACAGTAGCTCTTCTGTTGTCTTTTACAATTCTAGACACTCTTTGTTATGCCCGAGCATTCACTAATAGATTATGACAACAACTTGATTTTGAGACCCAGTCTTTTGGCTGACAGTCCAGTCTTTGATCACTTTAACAACGGCTTTTCTTGAATATTTCACAAATGCGTCGGTTTCCCTGATAATCACTTTATGGCTCCAAGCTCCTACAATCATCCCACGTTCTAAGTCTGTGAAATTTGTGTTTTTACCCTATCTTCACAAACAAATCACTTATACTATCGGCATAAGCACTAAGTTTTCCTTTTTTATATCAGTTGGCCCTCTAGTGACAAAGGCGTGACGGCATAGTTAATTTGCTTAAACTGTCAGGTGATCATAATAAATTGCCCACTCGGCATATTAAGACTGATAAGAAAATTCCGCAACTCGGGATCGAACCAAAGACAATTCAACCTCCCTCTCCAAATTATCTAAAACTACTAAATAGTCAAAGAGAAAGCTCAATGATAGAGCAGGATCCATCTCGCAAAATGGGAATTTTCCTTTCTAAATCATTAGAAAGGCTAATAAAAACTACAATGCAGAGACATTATCAGGATAGTACTAGTTAAACAGTGTGTTTATGGATGTCTGTACAAACTTTTAGGATATGTTTCAGGGACCAAAACAAGCAGAAAATGCACTTGGTGTCCTACAGTAGAGGAAGAACCGTTATAACTCTATAAAGAAGCGTTTGCGACCCCATGTTCATATGACATTTTCTGCTTTTTTGGTCCTTGGAACATATTCTGAAAGCTTGTACAGACCATTCAGAAATATCCTGTATAATGAATGTGCATGTTTAATTAGGCTAGTTTCTCATTTTTAAATTTGTATAACAGACAACATACCTAAGATTATAAAAAAAACAATTATAACATGAATCTTTATTTTGCAATTGCTTAATAATGCCATTAAATGACTTAGGATTTACAAAAAAATTAAATCTTTAATTCTTCTTATTAAAATGTGGTTATAATTCGTCATTAAAAATAATACTGAACCTGCATTTGGGATTCTTATAATGGCCTTTTGAAAATACAATTCCATCAAAAGGTTGGTCAAAGATGAATTTTACGTTCATTCCATTCTGTTGACATGAGATGTTGACACTAGTTACACGGGGCATTAAGTTCTTGTTTCCCAATTGGCCATCCAGTAACTGCAAAACAATTATTTCTATTTAATTGTAATTGAAAAAATGAATCATTACAGTAAATTTATAACGATTAACAAGATTACATACAAGAGTATTGCTTTTCTAGATTTGTGTTTCAGGTGTGAACTTGGAGAACTTTTATTCAAGAAGTGAGCAAATATATTTTCGAGAGATTTATTATTTGTTTTATATGCAATATCAAAATACATTTTTTAATTAAACAGTTAATATCCAAAATGAAAACTTAGGATTAGGAAAATTTAGGTATTTAAAAATATGCGAAAGTAATAATTGCACACAGGAAAAAATTGGAAAGAAAAGCAAAAAGGTCATTTTTTCCGATTGACACACTGAATACGGCATTATCAGTTATAACTTCAAGGTGTCTTTGTACACTCACATGCCGAAAGTCATGGGATATCAGTGGACTATCTTTCAAGTGGACTATTTATCATGTACAAACAGTATAAATATGCAAATCAGTGTCAGTAGGTTTAGTTATACGTCATGAGTAAGGGGTGAGGTGTTCAGTGTGACAGTGACTACACGACGAGAGCTATCCGAGTTCGAACGTGGCCTAGTATGTGGAGCACAACGTATGGGTCATTCAATATCGGAGGTGGCTCAAAAATTCAACATTCCACGGTCCACAGTTTCAAGACTCTATCGAGATTACCAACTTGACGGCATTACTTCCCACCATGGACAATGCAGTGGTCGACCACACCTTCTCAATGAGCGGGACCAACGAAGTCTGAGTAAGATGGTCACCTCTAACAGGCAACCGACACTACGCCAGATGACATCAGATTTTAACCAGGGTGATACTAGAGCTGTATCGATGCGAACTGTGCAACGAAATCTGGTGTTCATGGGATATGGAAACAGAAGACCCATGAGGGTGCCCTTGCTAACAACAAGACATCGTCAGCAACGTCTCTCCTGGGCCCATGAACACATCGACTGGACACTTGACAACTAGAAACGTGTGACCTGGTCTGATGAGTCTCGATTCCAGCTGATACGAGCTGATGGTAGGGCTCGTGTGTGGCGCAGATCCCATGAAGGCCATGGACCCAAGTTGTCAAGCATGCACTGTGCAACCGGTGGTGACTCCGTAATAGACAATTGTGGGAAGTTCTCCAGTCGGGATGGTTAGCTATGTCTTCAGATGTCTTCCATTGAAGATTGTGGAATCAATGCCACGTCGCACTATGGCATTTCGCCGGATTAGAGGAGGTCCCACACGTTATTAGGTGCTATCCCGTGATGTTTGGCATGTGAGTGTATGCGTGTTAAGTGTTCGCTTGTAGTACACACAGAATGAAATTGCGTACGGTTATCAAAAACAAAAAGCCTGGGATTCTCCTCAATAAAGACCCTTTTATACTAAAATTTAGCTAGCAATGCAGCAAGATAGTCAGTCCCAAGATGACTTTTCTTTTTTCGTTTGCAGTGAACGTGAGCAACTGCATTCATTCTTCAATCATCTTTTTCCTTATTTAAATAAAACATCTTGTTCCATTTAAAAACGCGCTTCTTAATTTAGATAAATATTCGGGCACTTTATTAGGCTTATTATGTTTTTCGCTCTTTAAGATTACGCGGAAAAGATGTAAATGAATTATTATTATTATTATTTATATATTCTATTGTGTAATAAGTTAAAATAACAAAACCGCTGTAGGAAAAAAATGAACTTTCAATCGTGCTTATGTTATTAAGAGGTGGAAACCGTTGTTTCACTCACCCTATCTCCGTCTCGTGGTATACAGGGAATTTTGTCTCGTTCTATTTTCTCTTCATGTACGTACTTATGTTATTGGACGAAGGACAGCGCTTGGCGGCTATATTAACACAAAACCATAATGCACAAGTTTTGAAAGCGTTTAGGGGGTTATATCGCATTCTTGACCATTTTCATTAATGACGTAAAACATTTCCACGAAATGACCTTTGAACTCGGACAGGTGAAGACTGATGATGCGGGCGAAGGGAAGGGGGGGATGCTAACAAATAAATAGGCGGCAGCACATTCGAAAGCGACCTTTATTCACTTCAGCGGTCGAAACATTCTTCGTCCTCTTTTTATTATTTTTTTTCTCCTACAGAGAGGAATTTTTTTTATTTCTTTCTCTCTCTTTCTCTGCGAACCGTGACGATCGTGAATCATTCGAAGAATTTAGATGGTATTCATTTGCATAATTAACGACTCCTAATACTCACCGTCCGCCGTGCTGACATTCGATGGCAATTTATGAAGGCAGTAGTCATTTGTTTTGCAAATATGGCTTGGGGAAATTTTCTTCTTTCATTTTTTTTAATTGTTTCTTGTGCTTTACGTTAATTTCTCCACCACCCATTCGAAGGTGAACACGACTGTAAGAATCATTGCCCACTACCGTTAATTGGCCCACTTTGGGGAGTAAATTATGTCTAAGTTTCAAGTTACATGTATTGCGTTTCTTCAAACATGTTTCGTCAATGACACCGTCATTGAATTAAACGAAAACGAATGCGTTGTGTACCGTTTCTACAGATCGCTGTTAGTGTTGAAGTAATTGTAATGAATAAATCTACATTATAATTTCGCGTTTATGTCTTTTGAGTTGCTGGGTTTTTTGTGGGTTTTTTTTTAAATCGGTAACATGATTGTTATAATGAATATGTTCGTCGCTGTTTTCGACGAGTCAGAAGAGACAAAAAGGCGCCAACTTTTACTTTGCGCAAGCATTACGCATCCTAGGAGGGCTTGTCAAGTATTTGGTGATTGCAGTATACACTGATAATTCATATTAATGATTTACCTGGTAAGACTTTCTAGTGAAAACGCCCTACATGTTTACGCGTGTAAATATCTAAGTAAAGTAAATCACGCTTATGCTTGTCTACCTTCTATCATAACAGTCAAAAACATATGAGTATTAAAGAAAAGACATTAGAGCTTATTGCTTGTCGATAATTGTCGCCGTTACTTCATTTAAGCTACAACTGCTATGAAATCTTAAGAAGTAAGAAATAGTACGGCATTTCAATTCTTAAATTAAGCAGTTTGTTACAAATAAGTAATTACAATCCTTTGATCTTAATCTAAGAAACGTTTTTAATCAAGGAAGATCATTTTAAAAATTTCTTCAACATCTATCTATTCTCTAATTTATAATATTAATAAAAATCTCGAATAGATTAATGCCGGTTTTAATATTGGCATTTCATTAAAATTCAAGAACCGTACTATTCTCAGGACTTGAAAATATCATCCAATTGGAAGTGAACGCCTCTTAAATGCAGAATTCTGAAATGTCAGATATTGTTTTTTTTCTTCTGTATGAAATTTATGAATGACTAATTCAAGTCGATGTTGGTTTTACAAATGTTAAAATTTTCTTTTGCGTTTTTTCCTTTCTCATCTAATATAAAAAATAATAGTACCTGTTAATTACTGTTGTTTTTAAACTGAATTTAATATTTTAAATTTCTCTCTTAAAATCACGAAGAGCCATAGGTAGAAATTTGGAAAATGTGCCTCCTATTGTCATCAAGTTTGGTGACTGACGTTGCACCCAAGGCTCCCGATCGCATATCACAATCGAGGAGCAAGCTTGGCATCAGCAGAACGCCATCTGTTATCAGAAATCGAAACCTAAATGGCTTTGCTGAAGAAAATCCGGAGCACAAGCGTTTTAAGCAGAAAAAGCGGAAGCGGCGCAAAAGGTGCGCGAGCGGACAGGCAATGAGCGGGAAAATGTAAATCGAGGAGAGAGACTTGGTAACCGAGTAAAAAGGACGCAGGAAAATCGCAGTGGAAAACGACTGCCGCGTTCGCCCTCGTTACCCGAAACGCCCGGCGAAAGTCTTTTCCGAGAGCGAACGAGTCCGCAGCCTGAAGCGAGTGCTCCTGTATATGTACATTTATTAAATGTTTTCTTTTACTCCATGAACTCAGCAGTTACAGCCCACGAAGCAAGGCTGACCGAGGCAACCTACGTGGAAGACAACGAGCCAACAAGGCTTTCGAGCGAGGAGCCATCGATAACAGGAACGTACGTTCGTTCGCCCGATGTCGAGCTCGCCGCCCCTTGCATTGTCGCAGTTCCTATCCTCTCCCACGCTACAAGGACATTGGTCGTTGTAGCTGGTTTGGACGCCTCAGCACTGCAGCAGATTTATCCCATGGATACCAGTGAAATACCAGCGGGGCCCAGCGCATGGATTCATGAAGCCTTTTGGTTGCATGGATAGGGCGCACCTTGGTGAGTGGATTTTCCGTCCTTAAGTTTTAAGCTCGGTCGCAAATACCGGTTCTCTCTTCTAAGTTCTGTAATTTTTCCCTCTCGGGTACGTTGCTTAAGAGCTCGGCCCTAAGTAAGCGAGAGGAGCTTCGAATTAATTGATAAGCTTGAAAGCTACGTCTCTCGCGAGCCAATTAAGCACCACGCTCGTTTAGCTAGGAGTATCTTTATTCTCCTTGGCGCGTTTGGCAGCGTACTTCTTTGCTTTTATTTCAATTATCTTTCTAGATCCACGCATTTGGGTGCATTTCGGTGAAAATCATGAAAGTTTGGCAAAAAGTGTGCACGAAACTGTAAATCCACCCATTTGGGTGACTTTCGGTGAAAATCATGAACGTTTGCATGTGGCGTTTATGCACTTGACAAAAAGAACTGGACAAAACGTAAATGCTTTCAACTGGAAAATTAACAAAGTGAGCATTTTATTGCAGATGCTTTGCTTTATCAGCTGCCTCTTCCAAAAATACATTTACTTCTGTCTTATAATAATTTTTTATTATTTCATTCTACGAACATAATATCTTGTAACCTCCCACCCTCATGCCAACCACTACGTCTTGCCGAGGAAACCTTATATGAGCCGGCCGACTGTCGCTTCCCTAACGCCGTTGCCACTCATTGCTTATCGTTCTCTTTGCCTTTGGATGGCTGCTACATCCGTTGTAGCTTCAACTTCCCAGGCTTCTCATCTGGGTAGTAGAATTGGATTGTCTAAACCCCTTTTATATTTGTGGATAATTATTGCCGTTGCGGCCTCAAATTATCCAGTCATAGAACGCCGTCTCCACTCGCTCGAAACACAGGTTAGTGAAAGCCCAAGAGGGGGCGAGCGTATCTGATAAGCTTGTTTCTCAGGCCCGTAGCCGGGGGGGGGGGGGAGTCGAGGGGGTCGACGACCACCCCATTATGGAAAAAGGTCCGACTCAGTGGAATTTTTGAAAAAAGGTCCGGAATTTTTGAAAATCGACCCCCTCCCCCAAGATAACGGCCCTGTTTCTTATATATGTTGTAAATCTGAGGGTCATTCCTTAGTTCGGCCAAGGCTCTTTCATTATTGCGCTTGTCGTTGCCAAAATTATTGCTCGACAAGAGGCCCTCCTTTCTGTACAACCGACCTTTAAATTAACAAATTGTAAAACTGAGTTTTCATTCCGTTCGGGCAAGGCGCAAACCATAGGCGTTTCTTGCGCGTAAGCAAGATCGTAGCCCATTTCAGTCATTTACTGTTGTATTTATTAGTATTTTCATTAATTTTAATAAATATTATTAGCCAAAAGATATACTCTGTGGTCTGTGTTAGTATTCTTAAGATTCCACTGCGCAAAACTCTCTTAATCGTGACACCTATTCTTTAATGTAGAAAAACGATTAAAATTTCTCGCAAGCTTTTTCCCCAAGTACTGTATCAGAAAATTTATCACATAGCAGAGGTGTAACTTATAAACCCAAACTCGAATCTATAGGCAGTGTCTGAATATTTTCGTGCACACTGTAGCTTACAAGAACTATCGTCCATGGTAGACAGCTCGGCACTAACATTAATAGGAATTCGTTTCTCTTCACCGGAAACGCGCCGCTATAAACTCAGATAGACACGAGTTATAGACATTCTAAGAAAGAAGTTCATTACTTTTAACGGGGAAAATTTTGCCATTTGACCAGAATTGTCAACTGACTTGTGACTATAGCGCATGCGTGCAAAGGTCTGTTTTAGCGCACCTCATTCATCTAACCAAATTGGGACGTTTTTAAAACACCGCTTTTAAATGATTGTGAGAAGCATAAAGAGTGTATTAATTTAAAAGACTCAAACACTATATCAAATTTAATATGAACTCGATCTTGTGGGATACCTTAGCAATTTATCCATTACAAATAAAGGTCGCTAAATGATAAAAGAATCATCAATTGAATCACTGCCGGCTTTTTTTTGTTTTTATTTTGGTTTTGTTTTGGGTTTTTTTTGACATGATTAACATAGTAAAACTATTTAATACACATATTCTATAATTGTTATTAAATATTACTTGAAATTCTTATTCGGCGTTTTACTAATCTGTATAATTATCACCCTTACTGAACCATTTACATAATGAAGCATTAGCTTTTAATGCCTTGCTCGTAAAAGACGGCCGCCTAAAATTCTAGCCTTTTCTTACCGCTCTTCTGCTAACCTAACCTAACTTAACGTAAATCTATATAACAACGCGCTTCCTGGAGATTTCAATGCAACTTAGCTAATCTCAGGTCCTATATCAGCTCGGAAAAGTTTTCAGTGAAATAGATAGAAGGATTTTTTTCCTGCTTACACGGAGGAATGAAATTTCCTGTCAAATATCCAGGCAATATTGATAAGTTCCTCTTTTGCTATAAGAAATCGTCGTTTGCAGGGAGGGAGGAGGGCCAGTGCAATATATTAGGATTGTTCATCTACCAGATAAGAATCTCCATAACCACAAATTTACGTGGCTGGATTTTTGATGTCGCATTTGGTGACAAAAAAGTTTTGATAGTGGGAAGCATGAAGTTATGGGAGAACAGAGAATTAATGTATGTCCAGTAATGGTCTATAGAAAGGCACTAAAATAAAGCCTAACCAGCTAGTAAGCAAAGTAACTTATACAATAACCAACCAGATTTTAAGAAAAACCCAATTCCTATTATTGCCCAATTGGGAGCTTCTATGACATTATTTTGGTTCGCCTTACGAAATGGCATCTGCGCTTTGTCCATGGATGAAGACACTGCTCACGCACGATTCAAACATCGTCACATACGCGAAATATTAGTATTTCTTTCTAGATGCAACTCGTAACTAATTATCAGGAGAGTATAAAAGATATTCTGAGACTTGAAAATGAAGTTTGAAAATGAAGAATTATTGTGATTACAACGAAAAATTTTCTGAAGAATGCCAGTCTGTCTCGACTTTTAGTAAACTTCAAAAGGATGATCAATGAGGATTCTTTATTACACGCCATATTCAAAAATTTAGTGAAGGGATTAAAATAAGAAGAAAAAATTTTTTAGTATCAGTATGGCTCCGCAAATGCAAATCTTATATTACAACTTGTTTATACACATAATCATTTCTTTCATATCCCCTCTCATAGTTAACAAGAAAGTAATCCTCCCGCGGAAGGTATAGGAAAGTAGAGGAAGCCCTGAGATCATCTATTTTTACCCTTTTATCTGCACTATTTAATCCCCCCAATTTTTTAATCGAAAAATTGATTTTCTCGAACATAGTATTTAGAAAATATAAAAGAGCTCTATCTTCTTTCGTTTCTCATCATTTGGGGTGGTGACTCCCCATAGCGAGATAAAAAAAAAAAGTTCATATAAACATGGTTAGGATAACGAACCGTTTATGAGATTCCGCAGTTAGTGAAGTTTCAGCAGCGGGTTTTGTACTCTGTGGATGGCAGGTGACATGCGGAGAAGCTACAACAAATGTTCAAAATGACGACCCGTTTACTACAGTACCAGTCCCCCCCCCCCGCGAAGGGTGGTTTAGGTGCACATAGGAGGGTATCCACAGAGTAGAAAAACCAGCTGCTAAAACTTTAATTTTAACTGCGGAAATCTCAAACCTTCGAAAAAATAATTATCGATAAAAATGAATGTTTTTCTGAATGAATGTCACTATCACTGTATGTTGGCGGCATAAGCCAAAGGTTCCTGGTTCGTATTTAGGCTGCGAATTTTCTTTCCTATTTTTCATCAAGTAATTTGAACAGCTGAGGTATGGCGTAGGATAAAACACTCACAGAACATTCATGAGTTATTCCTTAATGAATGTTTCTTTGTTTGTCCCGTATGCGTTTTTATACCCTTCATCCGACTGCGATGAAACTTTGCACACGTGAGCTTAAAAGCAAGAGGAAGGTCACTGTCTACCTGAGATTTCGAAAAAAAAATAATTATAGATAATAATCGGTATTCAAATGGAAGCGCATAGTAATAGGGGTATCTCATCAACAGTATGCACGAACCAACAATATATATATATATATAGGTGATTCAACAATATATATATAGGTGATTCTGTAAGGATCAATATATATAGGAAAGTAAGTTATACTATTTTCTAACGTAAATTATACTTATTTAATAGTTTCAAATTTATTTGCTGACACGTTTTCTTATTCATTATTGTTACGATTATTTTTTATTTACTCGTTGTGATCTGAAATGCATTTCCACTGAACAGCATTCATTATTATCGACTGCTAACAACATGGCTAGTTTCTCGCAGCAAGAATGGATCTAAACACCGGAAGCTGTGTATCGGAGCCTTATTGAAACTAAGAAGGGTGGCTGACGTAATTTCAGCACGGAGGTCGAATAAGATATTAACTAAAATAAAATGTCGCTATTTCCCTTTCCATTATTGTAGGGAGTGTAAATCATTGATCCAAAACTCATCCTTTTTTCTATATTTCAGATTGCAAAGGATACTATGATCCATCTTATAATATGAGCCTTCCTCTTCTGCAATACGTGATAGTTTCCATTTAGCCTACCCAAAGGAATGTAAAAGGAATCTTGCAGATTTATAATGAGAACGATGTAATGGTTACAACAAAAAGAATCCCTTGATTTTTGTGCAAATCATTTCTGTTAGGTGATGGTGAATTTATTGCATTATACATTATAAGTTGAATGTATTCTTAAATCAATAAATAATTAAAAAAAAAATTGATGTTTAAAAATTTTAAAAAGATGTCGTTTCTCTTCATATTGTTGTCTAGCGTTCAAGAGCTGTCAACTCTATGAACACGGCGATCGTTATTTTAGAATTTAGCAACAGATTTATCATTAAAATCCTTTTTTCTGCCTACAAGCCTATCGTCTGCTGGCGAATTTTGACTGCAAAGACGATGAAATACAAATACAGGTCGGTATACAAATGCAAACCTGTGTAAATTGGTGTATACACGTGTGTAAATTTGTGTACCTGTGGTATAAATGTGTAAATATGCTATACAGATGTGTACAAAAGTGTAAGCTTGTGTAAATAGGTGTATAGACGTATGTAAATATGTGTGAATAGGTGTATACACCTGTGTAAACTTGTATATTGTGTATACACGTGTATAAATTTATGTACATATTTGGTTAAGCTTATGTAAATAAGCTGTACAAAGGTGTACATAAGCGTAAACATTTGTAACTATGTGTAATCCTGTGTAAATTTGTGTACGTATGTGTTTAAATGTGTGTAAAGTTCTGTAAATATTCTATACGGATGTGTACTAAAGTGTAAACTTGTGTAAATAGGTATATATCCGTGTAAATATGACTATATAAATGTGTAATTAGCTGTGAAAATATATAAATATGTATGTAAAAATGTGTAAATAAGTAATAGTAACGCGTATAGTAAACATTTCGTTAATGAGTCTTAAGTCTTGGACAGTCGAGTCAACTGACCCAAGAATGGCGACTCGGAAATTCGTGTCGAACAACTCTTACTGACATCTGTGTCCAATGACTCTCTTAAATGGGTCGTATTGGAAGAATCATAGGACTCTCACAAGCAGGTCATATTAACCGCATATTGCTGTGAGTGTACAATCAGGTAAGAAGACAAAGCGAAACCAAAATCGCCACACAGAAGCCAGACGAAAGGAGTTGATAGGAGAAAATAAATAAAAAAGGTTTATATTTTTGTTAGGTCAGCTGCCTTTAATTCTGATCAACTATTATTAATAATATTACAGTTCACTTATTTCATAGTAAATTTTACGTACATGAAATGCCGTTTTGTATAAAAATCACTGAAATGATGCTTGCCATTGTTGCTACGAAATTGGTTTTAACAATCATTTAATCTGTCCAACAATCGAAAAACTGGGCATGTCCAATTAAATCTATCTATATATATAAAGAAGGATGTTTGTTTGTGGGTATTGATTACAAATCTACAGTTTTATTCCGATCTTGATGAAATTTTGCATACTTGACCTTCAAAGCATGAGAAAGGTCACTGTCTACCTCAGATTTCGAAAAAATAATAATTATTGATAAAAAAATCGATATTCATGGTTATGGCAAGGCATATTAATGAGAAATATCTCATGACCAACAATCCAAGGCAAAGTTTGTGCAACAATGCTTATCAACAATGGTATCAACACGCAATTCTCAAACACTCTGCACGGACCAAAAATATATATATATCTCATGACCAACAATGCAAGGCATAGTTTGTGCAACATAGATAAGTTTCAATTTGTAACAATGCATAGAACTCCTGTTATTCAGGCTTTTCTTAGAATTGAGAGTTCTCAATACTTAACAATTTCTAGAAAATCTATAAAAATGATCAGAAACTGGAGATAATAGAGAGTTAGCAGACTATTGAGAAAGAGTGGAAAGACGACAGAGGAAGCACTCCTTTAGCTCCGTGCTGTATTGAGCAAATGGTAAGCAGGTCAAAAAGAGATGAATGGCCAATGGTCAAAAAGTTTTGATTCAAGACATCGAGAAAAGAAAGGGATTGCACCAACATCAAGTGTACATATAAAGTAAGTTTACGTGAGTAAGAAATTATTTAGACTAGCAGTGGCATCTTTGGAGACGTCCATCTATTGTGAGGCTTTAAAAAAATTTTTTTCAAATTTTCATTAAGAATTTTTACTGTATTAATTCTAAGCGTTTTCATGTTTGTTTTTTTTTAATATTTCAAAATTTATTCCAAAAAAGAAAATTTTCGAGCCACGCCGGGGTTATCACCTAGCTTATTTGATAGCACAGCAGGTCCAAACATTTCGTAAAAATACATTTTGACTATATTCTGTGGGAATGTGTATATTTTGGAAACTGAGATGCTGATAATGCGTTGACTGAACGTTCGTTTCCAAGAATTATTGATAATGAGCATAAAGTGATGATGTAGTGACAGAACATTAATAAGGCGGCGTCTATTGATGAGGCAAAGGAGTCACGCGTGTCTCCCTTGAGCTCCCTATCAAACGTCCAGACGACTGGCAAAAATTTATGTCTGGAAAGGAAAGAGAAAGAACGAGTATTGATCAGAGAAACTGCAACTAAAACAGAAAAAGCAATACGGGCATTTGAAGCATCTGAACAATGGGAGTTTCAAATAGAGCAAGAGAGTATAAGAGCTTCCACGTCAAGCAAGAAAAACTTGAGTCTAAAGTATCTGGTGATGCTCCGCGGTGGTGAGGCAAGTCAAGAAGAGTTTAGCTAAAGTCCCGGTATATCACTTAGAATTCCTGTTTTTCGTATTTTTCGTAGAATTGAATAGTCCCTTTGCTCTGTGTTGTATTGATTGAGTTATTATTCAACCAATTGGGAGTTATAATTTAAATTTTTGAGATTGCTCTGTTTACCTACAAGTGTAATTATCTCGGGCAACGCCGGATACCTCTGCTAGTTTCCAATAAAAATTAAACAATGTTTAACGATTGAAACTGGATGTTTCCGAACACAGCCCTAGGGACATCTGCAAGACTTTTATAATCTTTATCTTTTTGCTATTATTAACTTTCGGTAAATATTGTGCTAAATAGCATCGATTAGTCCGAGATGATTTGGAATATAATCAAAAGAAGCTCATATCAAAGTACGACGTAAGATTATGCAATTGCATTAATTGTATCGCCTAAGGATGCTTCTAAATCAGAGCCTCCACGTGGTATAATAAGGCTGCTCAGTAGTGAGTGAAATGTCGTAAAATTCTTCATCAGCGCTGAGAGTTTGAAAATTTATTTAAATTCTAATCAAAAACAAGAGCAGCAAGATAAAAAAAAAAGAAAGAAAAAAAAATGAGCGGTAGAATTTGTTTGAAGTTCCGATCGTGCGTCCTAAATAAAAAAGAAATTTGGTTCATAGTAAAGACATTGATGAAATATAAATGCAAGTAATATTCAAAAAATAACCTAAAGCAGACAAAGAGGAGAAAGGTAATAACAAGCTATTAATAATTGGAACGTAATAAGGATGAGCTTGTTGAGAACGTGGAACTGAATTAGGTTAAGAACGTTTGTCTACGACGCCTTTCTCAACTCCCGTTTCACGATGTGAGCTTTTCCCTTTTTTTTCATATTTATTTATTTATATTTTTCGTCTTCACCTGCAAATGCTTTTACCGCTCCGTACATAGCCCTTGACTTCACTCTCTCTTTCTCTCCTTCCCCACCGTGTGTTGTTTGCTCAACGGAGGGAAGCTCAGAGGTTCGCCGAAAAATCGTTTACGAGCGCCTTCCTCCTGATCCGTCCGTCGGCGCTCTGAAAGGAGCTCGTTCCCAATACAAGTCATTACTGGGCGCAGGTCATGCGTTACTGGTTTCACAAACATGTTGGTTTTCGACATTATTGAAACGGTGCGTCAGCAGGAAAAAATGGGAAAAGTAGGAAAAAAAAAGACGAAGGAGAATGATGCAACGAATTAAAACAATATTCATTATGTATCTGGAATACGAAATTAAAAAGAAGGAAAGTAAAACAGACAGTGTCACTTTTGAGCTTCACTGAATGTTAGATTGTCTCGTATTATTCGAATGTCTATAGATTAACGGAGCAAAGATACATAAGCACTCTTCTATAATTGTCCACTTTGAAGTATAGCTTTATTTCAGTAGTCTCTACTGGATAGGAGAAGAAAATATAGCTATAGTTTCCTTTAATCTTTATTTTAATAATAATAATTAATAATGATAAATTGTTAAACCTATGACTTATACGACACTAAAATATTGTGATGAAATAATAAATAAATAAATGATCGATATCCATTAAAAAGTTATTCAAACTAGTCATTGTAAACAAAAAAAAATCGTGCTGGAACATGCATAAATCATACACCTGCATTGACGTAAAAACAAAAGGTGTGACGTCAAAAAGGTAACTTCCATAACGTCATAAGGCCAAGCCTTCTGTCGTTATCGGTTGCCTGTAATATAAAGTAAGAGCCTTATAAGACATATGACTTTGTTGATCTGTGCATTTAGTAAATAAACTAGATGGAGGGATATCCTCTTTATGTTAAGAAATTAATAATTTTATTTCTTAGGTTGGATATATATTCTTACGTTCCGCCCAGACGAAAAAAAATGTAGTTAAAACAAATTTGATAATAGACATAATATTTTGAAGAACAACTCAATATGCCATGAAAAAATATTCTGAATTACTTTAAAATGTCACTCAAAGCTTGGTAAAAAAAAAATACTGAAAATTTAAAAACAAAAGTTCGATTAATGCTTTTTTAATTACTTTCACTTTATAATATTACTTTTCTTTACCTACAAAATTTGAGGTTCGTTATAGAGACGGGATTTCGAGAGGCCATGCTTTTTTTTCAATTTAAAGTTATTTTTATAATAACTGTTGAGGTAGGTTACGTCATTCAAACTGATATGTATTTCTTGGGCTTGTTGGTACTGTGTGTTTGTGTGTGTGTTGCATTGTTCCAGTAAGAGCTCATCAAACATGACCGTTGAGATTCTTCTCTATAATTTGTATAAGAAATAAGTTGGGAAGTTTTATTCCTTCTGTGAAAACTTATGCCTGTATAATCAATAATTTGTTCGCAATATCTTATTTTAATTTCAAATATTATCCTTATTTGTGCAATTGATAGTTGTCACAACCATGATGAAGCAGAGTCAGTTGTGATTAATCTCCTTATGCTTCCGTTAGCAAATTTTCCTTTTCATTGTCTTCATCAATTGCATAGAAAAAAGTCTTGAACAAGGTGTTTAGTTAATCCTTATTGTATAGTGAGCACGAAATGAGCCTATTGATATTTCTCGGTTAGATCAATATCTTCATAATATTTTTGTTTTATTTTTTTTTTCATATCGATGCTTATTTTCCACAGATCCGTTAAGTCTGTGGTATTGCGGAGAAGTTAGCTTTCAGGCGGTGAATTCGTGAGAGCCTTTACCAAGCATGTTCTGGCAGGCTCTTCACTAGTAATAAAGAAAAAACAAACTTCTTAACATTTAAGAAGTGTTATTAAAAGTGAAGTTGACTTGTTGAGAAATGTATAAAGTGATTTCAAATGAGAAACTTCAAACAAATTAATAAACATACCTCTGAATAGCCGAACAGGAAGAAGTAGAAGAGGAGGAGGACGCCGGTGAAGAATTTGGCAGGAGGTGACAAAGAAACATAAACCATTTTCGTGTCGCAGAATGTTTTCCAAAATCCTAAAACTCATCTAACAATCGTTGAATTCCGCTGCTTAGGCGTTATTGCTCTTTTCGCTTCCACGAATATCTCTAAAGCAATGAGCATTGTTAACCTGGTTTTGAATCGGTGGCAAATTTATTACTGAGTCATTAAAAAAATGAAATAAACGTTCGGGAACGTTACTTTCGATCTAGGTGGTGCTCGAGGAACCCAGATCAACAATTTTGCTCTTTTATGTATTTCCCAGGATCTTGAATCATGAAATCAAAACTATGAGCAGAGTGCTCAAACTTCATTGGTGGAATTGTTTTTGTGCCCTAAAGTCCCCCGCTGAGTTTGCCACTTTTACTTTACATGACGATTCGTTCTTCGAGGTCATAATTCACCCTCGACTACCCTCTGTTGCCGAAACTGCGAAAAACTAATCTGCCTCGGGGCATGATGAAAAAAGAAAACACACAAATGATGTTACTTCTCGTATCCTAAAGCAATAAAAAATTAAAATGCAAACCCAAGAATTCTTCTATTTTGCCTTATTCTGAATAATAATAGCTGACTGTTCTAAAACATAAGTTGATATTGATAGTTAAATGAAATTAATGTTAATTGAAATGTATGTTAAAAAGTATGTCATGCAATGATGTTTATGGCATTGAATTATTTAATATGTGATTATACTTTATAATTGTAACTGTTTTGCTCGTAAATACCAAGCCAAACTTGAATGAAGTGGTGTTCATGTTTCATTCTGCTCTAAAATTTTCAATTTCAGTAAAATTTAATGGAATAAATATAAACTAATAGAGCACTAATGATTTTTAGCTGTTTATTCTGATTTTTGATTCCTTCTTGTACAGACTTATTTTCATTCGCTTATCTTTGCAAAAAAATTATTGTTTTGATCATAAGTGTTTTAATGTTTAAATTTCTTAAGTAATTTTGCATTCTACTAATATTGCAAACTGTAATTTCTCTAATGTTCTAAATTAAAAGTTTTAAAGAAAGAACATTTCTATGGTCTCTGTTTATTTCGGTTATAAATATATAATATTAAATGTATATATTAATTATATACATCTGTATCTATCCCTTTGATTTATTGAATGGGAGTAGCATACTTCAATTACTTGATCCAAGACTGTAACACCACTTACTTAATGTTTGCAGAGTCATTAAAAATATTAAGTTACATGTATGTCCTGTAATCAAGTTAAATTAAGTACAAAATTAATTACATTAGGAGCGTCAATTTATGGAGTTATTTGAAATTTGCACATACGTATCCAGATATTTTAAAAGCAATGAACAGTCATATATGCAAATGCAAGTAGCGTGTGATCATAAAACCCCTTTTATTACCCAAAAGCTTTTGCCCCAAAACTTTTGAATTAAAGTAGTTATCCAAAAGCCTTTGAATAATTCAGAATGCATATACATGTACATTATTCTTAATGAATTTTATTTACGCTATGAGTTCACTATGTTACGCTTAATAGTGTTCAACAGGTCCTCCTTCCACCTTTTGCACAGCTGAAATCTCTGTCTGTTCAGAAAGGGGCATGTGGTCACTCTGCACGTTTCCATGTTATTTGCACGGTGATATTTGTTAGCTTATAAAATAAAGTGTTTATAAGTTATATTCCTATTGAAAGCAGGAACTATAAATGAAGCTTTCAATAGGAATATTATATGAAATTCAAACCTGACCTTCTTAACGATTAATGTTTATCGCATAGATGTTTAGTGCAAATCATAAAAGGATGAGATAATATCTATATCCAGAAATTTTCTGCTTCAACTTTTTTGGGGGGATATATCCGCAATGATAGTTTAACATCAACTCCAGGTGTTGAATGAGATGCATAATTGCTTTTATATGGTTCTAAGAACGCCATTTGCTTGACCTCTAATTTTGTTTTGATATTAATAGAAAAAATGGATTCGAACCAGGAACCACGAAGATCACGCTCATTGCCTTTACCAACTGGTCTACCAGCAAGGCTGTCTTCAAGTGTCCTAATGACTGCAAGGTAGTTAAGGTGGCAGCCCAATGATAGGACAGGCACCGGGCTCGCAGAAAGGGATACCTCTTTTCCAAACCATCAGAAAGTTGATGAATATCCATAAAAAATTAAAAAATGAAAACTGGAATTCATGCTCTATGCATAAGGTATTGATATTAAAGGGGAAAAATGGAAGGAAATATTTCGCGGCCTGGATTCGAACAAGTCGCAGAATTTTTCCTTCCGTCTTTTTCTATTAATATCATTCATTACCTTATACTTGGAGCATGAACTCCACTTTTCATTTATTAATTTCTTTTGACTATGTTGCCATAGTATTTATGCATTTTTCTGTTTAATATGGGCAATGACTGCTAAACATTCGTAAATTCCAATCTGCTATCTGTGAAGATGACTAAGATGATTGTTCTGTAGTTTGATTTTTGTATCTTTTTATCTTTCACAGACGCTTGAGACAATAGGCGCAAAGGCATTTGTGAAATACCATAAACTTACTTTCTTAACTACGGACTTCTTTTAAAGGACATGTTGATTCTTGAGCTACCGATTACATGGAAATTTCCAGTAATTTTCTGCTCTCTCTTCATAAACTTCTCAAGGGTAAATTTTCTTCAAAAAAAATGGCTGTTAGGTTGAATTTTAAATGCATTTTCTTTAAAACTAGGTTGTAAATAGCTGAAAAGTAAAATATCTATTTAAAGTATACATAGATCAGTTTTCGAGAGGAATAAAGAGTAATTTGCTTAAAGGGAAACAAATTAGATATTGGCATTATAAAATTGTTTAAAGATAGTTTACCCAAATTCTAAAACTGATTTTAATCTAACTGAAGATTCTCGACTCGTTGAGATCAAATGCATGGATATCTGAATATTTCATTACGACTGGTCAAATTTTAATAGAGTAGTAGTCCTCCTAAGAAAACGAAAATAAAAATGATTTTTTTGCAAGAGAAATTTTTATTAAAAAAAAGATGGAAGGTAGGGGGAAGAGTGTAAATTCGGAAATAGTGTTTTTAGATTCGTATTCCTGTCACGAGAGTCGAAGGAATTTGAAGGAGTGTACGCGCGTAAATCCAGTGAAGGTTGGATGTTTTGTCTTCCTCCTCTTTCTCCTCCTTTCTCTATCTTAATATTACAATGGAGAATCTCTTAATCTAATTAATTTACTAATCTCCTCCTCTTTTTTCCTTATTATATTTTCGAAGTAATATTCATATTTCTCATTTTATGAACAGAAAACAATCGCAGATGCGTGATTTCAGTTAGCCAAGTTTGGAATAATGTCAGTCATAATTTCATCTGGAAATTATTACCTGTTCTTTCCGTTTTACCTCTTTAGTATTCTCAATCATTCAAATAAACACCAGCATAATTCAGGAAAGATATTTGAATTCTGCGTTTGACTCTCATCTTCTGCTTTTGAATATTTAAGATTATTCAAAAAAAGTAATTCAACTTGTTTGATGCTCTTTCTTACAATATACAGTACATTTCGTACGTTAAACAAGCGAACCGATCTAGCCGATTTTCTCTTAAATACTGCTTCAGATAAAGCCATCCAAATTAAATTAAAACCTCAATATAATCAAGCTTTTAATTTCTCTACGGCATACTCTGTCGATGCATTAATGGAACTCAATGGATTTGATCGCATGGGAATTTAAGGTTGAGTCTTAAACGAATTTAACGTAAAGTAAAGGATGTTTTATTTTATTTCTTGTCAGGGACATATATGTGAAAACAATAACACTTCTTGCCTGTTCATGTTTTTTAATGACCTATGATTTTATCTTTCTTTTGGCCCATCTTCTGAAGAACCATCGTTGTCAGGTTCAATCGATGGAATTAATCTTGAAGTTAATCTGCAAATGCATTGTGGGAGGTTCCTTTGCAGTCACGCAAATTTCTTTTCTTCTAATTATAGTTTATTTTGCAGTTAAAATTTTCTTCAAGATTTATTTTGCAATGAAAATTTTCTTGCATTAAAAATATTTCTGAGAGATTGGATAATTTTAAAATATCTTGCATACGGAGTTACAAATGGCAACATTATAAAAGTTGATGTGCGAAACAGCTCATTCTTATGCATCCCGTTGGAGTGCGGGAAGACAGATTTTTCAACAGAATTTTGAAAAACAGCATTTCCTTCACAATAGCAGCAGATTTTGACGGTTGAGTGGAGAGGAGGTTTGGCGCCAGTCAGACAAGAAGGAACCACTCTCGCGTAGGCGAAACCAAAAGAGACAGGAGGCACGATGTGCGCGAAGTTAAAAGTTCGTGACCTCTAACCCTGTCCTCTTACAGACCCGCTTACATTTAAATTTGCACCATCACGGCAATAAAAAAGCGCCCTCTGCAACAGGTACGCGGTTCGAAGTCTGACAATGAAACTGCCTCCGTAAGCAAGGAGAAGTTCCGCTAATGAATGGCGACCTTGGGAATTTCCGGAACTCTTGGGGAAAAAAAAATAGGTTAAACGTCTTTTATTACCGTGGAATGAAGGAAGAGAGTTTTGGATGTTTATTAATGACACAATGCGAAAAGAAAACCGTTACAAATAAACGCTCATTAGAATATCAGGCGACGGTTTTTAAATGAGCTTCCATAATGGGATCAGCCATTCAGTAAGACCCATTGAAAGACGCCTCCTTTAAACATCATTTGTTACATACTTTGCCAAAAGAAATGACAACTTTTATTTCACTTCTCGAACGAGAGCAGTGAAGTCGTTAAAAGAAATACATTAAATCTAATGTTAAAGCAATAAATGAAGTATGTTGAATGGAGTCGTCCGAGCGTGTCCTGACACACTTCGACTGGGACAACGTCTTCATTGCTTTCAATGTTTGTCTCCGATTCTCATCACTCGCTTCTTTTACTTCTCAAACACTTTTCATTATGTTCTACATTAATTTAACATTGTGATTAAATCTCACATTTCTCAAACTATTAATAAAATTTAATGCAAAAATCACTCCTCCGTAAGAGGTATACTTTATTCCTTGTTATAGAAAGTTGTTTTTTTTTTGTGGTTGCACGACAGTTGTAACCTTTGGCCAAATTACCATCTACACCATATTGCCTTTAATGACCGGACACTTTCGATTTTAGACGTTTTGTCGAATATCTAGAAAAATACTTGACGAATTATCCTGAAATTTCAGGGATGTAAAAAGGATGTTACACCTCATATATTTCAGCGAAGGTTTTTCTCCCGAAGGCAAATAGGTGACCAGCAAAGAAGTGAACCAAAAAAATAATGTTTGGTATCACCTGTAAAAAATAATGCTTGAAATGCATTGTAGCTGTAGCATATGCTTAACAGGCTTGTTTTACTTTTCTGTGTTCATTTGTATGAGAATAGCACGTATATTCATGGAGATATAAAGGTTTCTTTAAAAAGGGTCGAAATGTTTTTGTAAGTTTTTTGTGTATAACACGCAGGATTTTCAACCCAATGGAATGCCATTTACAGAAAAATTGACAAACTACAGTACAGACAACCCCCTGCAATCAGAATAGAAAAATATTAAATATTTGATGAAATATGAGCATTTTTACTAAATAATGTTTAACTGCGCGTGCGCATGCGTTACCAAATTGTCTTTTGCATAATTTATTAACCAAATGTATAGAGCTACTCATGTAAAAAGCCCAAGCAAATATCGTGAAAATTGAGAAAGATATCGCCGATAGAATGAGTTGAATTTCAGTTGCTCTCAAAAATAAACAAAACGATAAGGGGCTTTCTCCAAACTTTTATTTTTGGATCGGACACCAGTATCAATTTCTTCTTCTTACGCTGACTTGAAAAAATAAGCAGTGGTGCTGTATACTGCACACATGATGCGCATAATACTATAGCATGTAACATATCATCTGATAGTTTTCCAAAACTAAAGTAACACCCTAGGTGCGCGGTGCGTACTCGGTGTTACTAAGAAGCAGGTCCTTAGCATAATTGCTAAGTGGAACCTTGAAATAATAATAATAATAATAATAATATTTCAGCCTGTCTCAGTCCACTGCAGGACATAGGCCTTCCCCACAGGGGGATATTTTGAATTATAATCTCACACGCTGACCAGACGAGTTGGGAGATGCATTTTTGAGCTTCTGCCAGCTTTTTACGACTGCTACAAGGTGGTGGTAGCAGCCGGGACCGACGGCTTAACAAGCCCTCCAAAGCACGGGGGGGGGGGGGGTAAGATCTCGCTTCACTAAATGATCCCCCATCCAGTGATTAGCCGTGCTAGGCGATGCTTAACTTCACAGGGCTACCGTAAAATATTGGTAAAAATAAAAAAAAAATCATCTACTGTAAAAAAATCATCGTCTGTCGTTCTGCAAGCATTGTGATCACGGACCGTACAACATCGGTACAACCCAGAGACCGTTAAAGAATACAAACAGTCGTAGGGCGTCCTGTACGAGGCACGTCGGTACGAGACGAAGAAGGCTTCTACCCACTTTACAACAGTTGCGTATGGGAGAGCACGATCTCTAACAGCTTCTACGAGTTGTCCGTGACATTCTCCCTCGTTTTGACCGCATTTGTTCTAGCCGACTAACACTTTACTTGACAACGGTTGAAAACCGACTGACTTTCGCGCATCCCTTCCTCTTCCGTCCTTGAACATCTACACCATCTAGCCGCATCAATAAGTACCTAACCATATGTCTGAATGTCATTGCTTCATATCGAAAACTGTGGATCGCGGTCTGGGATTCCACTAAAAAAAAATAGTTGCCATGACTTTGTAAAGTGACCCTCGTATCAAATAATTCATTCAACATATTTACTATAACATTCAATGATTTTGATGCAGTCAGTTCGTCGTCTACAAAAAAATGCTAGGAACAATTTGTGATCGTTCAGCAAATCACGAAAAAATTGCTGATCGCCCTCACATTGCATGGAATTTGTTTTTTTTTATTAAGAATACTCGTGAACCTTTTGCTCCAGCATCGCGCTACTAGTTTCATTCCATATCACGATTTCAACAGACAACAAACAATTGTTTCTTTGTTGGAGTTGACGGCGTATCCCTCAGAAACTTCCATGACAAAGTCTTCTTTCAAATCATCATAAGGAGTAAATAAATAAATAAATAAAAGAGATTATCACGTAATAATTTGACGAGAAACTTTTAATGGCCGACGTATTTCGGAATACTTCATCTACATTGCACTAGTATGAATCGACAATCAAACATTTTTTGGGTGGGACGGAAGCAGTTCTTCGACAAAGGAACAGAATAAGATTGATGATTGATTGCCATTCTAAAAAAGATGTCAAAAAAGAAGCAACAAAGAAAAACAGGGAAAAAGGGATATCACATTACCCAGTAATCAGTGAAGGAAACATTGTTAATTTCCTCAAAATTAATGCCCAGAACGTGCCTCGGGTTCCAATACTTCGTGTGCCACTTCTTTAGTGAGTGCTTCAAATCTCCCGTCACTAAATACTTGCTATGTCACTTCATTTTCTTCAGAAGGTGTGTCATTTCAAAGTCGCTGTGGATGGACTGATTCATTTCAGTTCTCTTGTCTAGTTGGACAGTTATCCTCAGGGTAACATTCTGAAACGACTGATTCTCGCTCCATTTACTTCTGTGTATGCCGTCGAGCATAATGGCCCGAATAATCATCTTGTAGAGGAGTAGGTTGTTGTCGATTCCTAGGGTACTGTTCCGGTCAATGAGAGCAGTCGGACTGAACTTGTTCAGTGCATACGTCAGATGATGATTCTATCAGAGCTTCGAATCCGCAATCACCAGTAGCGTAGCAAGAGTTTTTCGCGCCCCCTCCCCCGCGACACGCCCCTTTTCACTTCTATTGCCCCCCCCCCAAATAGGAACGGGGTTCGGCCCCCCCCCCCCCCCCGCCATTGCGGGGGGATGCGAGGGCTATGGCTACGCCACTGGCAATCACACAAAATCGACCGAGTTCAGGGGGCACTTATGCTTCTTGTTTAAGTACATAATTTTGCACTTATCGGCGTTCAGTTTCAACCTCCAGTTCGAAAGTAATACATTTAAACTGGAGATAATGCTCCAAACAAAAGGTCAATATATTAAAGGGAAAAAAAAACCGGGAGGAAAAATTCTGCGACTTGGATTCAAAGCAGGAACCGCAAGTATCATGCTCGCCGCCTTTATGGCGAACAGGAAGCAGCAAGGGCCTGGTAGCTTGATAGAGGCGGTGACCGTGATATTCGTAATCCCTGGTTCAAATCCAGGTTACGGAATTTTTCCTTCCGTTTTTTCTTTAATATCTTTAATCTCCAATGTTGAACCATTTTCAAATTCTTTCAGGGTCTTCTGTAGGCGAATTATAACGTGGGCAGGATTGTGCACCCATGTCATCAGTATCATCTGCAAAAAAAAGTATAATTTGTATTTATCATGCTTCGGAAAAGCGTGTACAGAATAGTTGAATAGTTGGGATCCAAGGACAGAGACTTGCGGTATACCAGCTTTCACATCACGTGGTGAGGAAATTTCCTCGCTAACTTTGGTTTGGTAATACCTATTGGTAAGGAAGCAATGTACCATCCAGACCAAGTCCAAAGGAAAGTCGTCTCTGAATTTCTCGTAAATACTGTTAAGGCACTGGTGTGAATGATGCCCGAGTACACGGGTTCGATCCTGGCCGAGGACGACGAGGACTTTTCAGGGGGAAATCCTGAGATCACGCACTTCCTTCGGAAGGGAAGTAAAGCCGTTGGTCCGGCTGCACGTTAAAGAACCCTTGCGAGGCAAAAATTTGCGGCCCCCTATAACGCCGTCCTAAAATGACCATAGCAGTTGTAAAGGACATTAATACCAAACAAACCAACCAAACCAAACCACTGGTGTGAAGAAGACAATGCAGTATAGGGACTTATGAAGGACGGTTAATCACAAAAGTGAACCAGTTTCGTGTATGGTTTACAATAACATGACCCAAAAGTAGAAAAGAAGGGTCAGAAAGACCGAAATTATACATACAGGCAAAACAGTAAAATACATAAAACAAATTCTACTTAATTGCACAAATTATAATAATAACAATAATTATTATGGACTAAAACAGTGTCGACTTTTATCTACATAACATCGATCTATTCAAAGAAGTCCTGTCAAAAGAAAAAGAAAAAACATTTTTTTAGCCATGGGATTTTTATAGTCCATCCAAAGGTCCAAATCAATAGGTTCTAATTTGCGCGTTTCTTTTTTAGGTGTTCCCCAAATGCAGACTAACCATCCCATTAATGAGTGATATTCGGTGTTCTTTACATCTATTACAGGACTTTCTAAATCAAACCAATATAATACATGCTAAGATTTAAAATACTACCAACAATTCGATATAAAAATTGTTAACGTTCTACTAACTGGGCGACGAATCGAATGCTCGTAAATCCCTGGTTCAAACAGTGTCCAGAATTATCCCATATCCTAACTTAAGAAGAAACGAGAATTGAAAATCATTGAAATTGTGAAGAATTACACAACAAATCTTATTTCAAGAATGAAGAAGACACAGAAACCAGATGTTGAACAGAAAGAGCGGGCAGATGTCTTTACATATACTGGTCGAGACATTTATAAAATAACTAATTTATTCAAAGAAAGAAGGAATTGAAGTCGCCTTTAGGACTAATAAAAAACAGTGGGGCAATGTTTTAGGTAGCTAAAAAGAAATCATATTGACAAATGCAACAAAAGCAGAATTTACAAACTGGCACGTCAATTATACAGTATATGGTCTTAAGTAATGATCAAATACTGGAGATATGCTCCAACATTAGTTAATTATATTAACACTAGCAATATTACCCGGCTTCGTCCGGGTGGAAAAGATGCGTTGAGTAATTTTTTTAACGATTGTTTATGTTAAAAATGAGGTGTGGTCACCACCCGACTTTCTTATACATAAATGGCTACTTCCGATAGAAATTTTGTGAATTTACTTCAAATTAGCTTCCAAACACTTTGGTAGAGATTCCAAATTTTTCTATACCATTTTCTTTCGCCTATTTTAGCAAAACACTGGATTTTACGAGAAATAACAGTGGAAGAGAACAGTGGAAGAAAAAAAACTGGTACTTCCGGTTGGAATTTTGAAAAATTTCGTAAACAAATTCTACATCCTTTATGCGTTCCATTATAATAATACTATTTTTAACGCAATAGTAACTCGGTGGCGGGTACTTGATTTCAACGTACCTGTATTTGATAATCATTTTGTTGCTACGTAAAACGGTGAATTTATATAAGGCTTTAGTTAATAACGTGGCGGATCAGGTATCCTCTTTGTGTAATTAATCAGTGCGCTAATGTTGACATCGATAGGGAACGAGTTGACATCATCTTAGCACTGGTTGGATGTTCCTATTTTTAAGGGGAATGAAAGTTATTAGATTCAATAAAATCGAAAAGTTTTGTTATTATACCGGTGCCCCATTTTAAGTAATGCAGCTAATTATCTCGAAAACAACACGCTAAAGAAAAATATTACAGATAAGTTTAACAGTTAAAAAAAAATGGATTGTCTACTGATTGCCCCCTTGATGTGCTAAATACTTTTATCTGAAATATTTTTGTTTAGTGTATTCGTTTTCGAGATATTTAACTGCATTACTTAAAATGGAATACCAAGAATATCCTCAATTGGGATAACTATGACGCCGTTTCCTTTATCGGCTTTTATAAAACTGGAGTCATTTTCTTCAAATTTTTTGATTTTTTTGTGCTATTCATTTCGTCTGTATCATTTTTTTTAATGCTATTTGATTTCTTAGCAGTTCTCTTCGAAGTTTAAAGGCAGGCTGTATGGCTACTTACTTTCTTTCGTTAACGGAAAGAGCCAGGATAGCAATAGACTTCGATACCCGTATTGGTTACTCCTGCTTGGATAACTTACTGTGTACATACATTATATTTTAGTCCTTTATCAAGCATCGTGGATATGGGTAATGAAAAGATTGTTGGGAATGCTTGAAATGCTTGACATTAAGCATCACTCCGTTTCACAATTCAAATGGAATTTTCTCAAGCTTCACATTGTAGTATTCTTCTCATGGAGCATCGTTTGTATAATTTTTCCCTATTCGCATGTACTGATTTTCCATTCTGTATTGATCTATAAAACACAGAATTTGAGACCTGGATTCTCCTGCCAAATAGGAATTTTCGCAAATTTTCTTTGATGTGTTCAGTTCATTGTCTGAACGAATAACTTTAGTCGAACGATAAAACTCGTTTCTCACTAACTTCTCGTACTTTTTAGATTTTCCAGTCACGTCAAATTTATTTCGCATAAAACAGACGGGCTAAAATTTTATTGATAAAAGTCACAAAAAATTTCGCTCCCCTCAGGACTCCACTGGTAATGGTCCATACACATTTGAATGAATAAAATTGCCACCAACCAGTCTTTCTTGTCGATTGATTTCCCTAGCCAATATACATCACAAAAGAAATCATCTACATCGGAGAGCTTCACAACTCATGTTGTGGACTGTCACGTTGGTAACGCGACCAAATTCTCATGACACTATTTCAGATTAGTCAACGATATGTTGCTTCGAGAATTTCACGATCCTGTAACTTTAAGGTAACAAATAATATTCTATAAATTCCGTTCGTTTGCTAAACACTCTGAGCAACAATCTTTACGTCAAAGAAGTAAAATTAAAAACAACATGGAAGGAAGAAAAAACCTCACTGAAAAATTAGTTATGCCACTGCTCACTAGTGAATGGGCAGTGGTAATGCCAACGATCCGGCATTTCGTACTTGAACAGCCAGTTCACCTGACCTTATCCTTTGATTTTTTTTCTGTTGCGGTCATGGGCGCCCGCTTGAGGGACAAATCTGTCATTTTCCCCTCGGATAATTTTGTTCCCTCCCCTCGGAAACAGAATTCTTGCCTTATCCCCCCCCCCCCTTCTCAGAAAAGTTGCAGCGGACGCTCATGATGGTGGAAATATGAAGGACGGTGTTTATGTTCTACCGAAATCATGAAATCTGTCCGAGTTACGCCTAACATTGAAACCATCGATGTGGACATGCTGCCCGTGTATGCTAAGAATTAGATTACAGCCTGGCACGCGGGTCCTACAATCACAGGCTGCAGAAGCGTGGCAGAGATTTGGTGATGACCGGGACCAATCCAGTTTATTGTATGCCCTAGACCAGTGCTCCACTCTTTGATTGGATGCCTAGGGCCGTCGCCCTCTTGTCCTCTTCCCTGTGCACGCCACTGCCTACAAGGCTTGTGATTCATAGTGATGTAGTAATCTTTGAAAGCTTTCCTATTCATTAATACCTGCACAATATATTTGGCAGTTTGCAGATGCTCTGGTTTCATACACGTACTCGCGCATCTCACACCCTTATTCTTTACGCACCAAGGTCTGAATGGAATGGAATGCTCGTATCACGTGATTAAGTCAGTTACGGTAGCTGCGGCCAGTTTTATAGATCCCTAACATAACAATTATAACAGCAGCTCCAATCAACTTAAATACTCGATCAGGCATGCCTTCAACAATTTTTTTAACTGTGTGCCCTTCAATTTGTCCCATTGCCGATAAATTGCTACTTTTAAATCATTGACATGTGAAATTTGCCTGTTGTTTGCATAAACAACTGTGTGCTAACATTGCCCGCACATTCTCCATCGGATTTAGGTCCGGACTTTTGGATGGCCAGTCGAGGACAGTTATTTGTTGCTCTCCAAACCACTGTTTAGTTGATTACGATATATGGCATGGAGCATTGTCTTGTTGGAATATCCAAGAGTTTCCGCCAATTATAGGGCCAAAGGGTATCAAGTGATTGTACAACATCTCCTGGTACCCTTTAGAGTCCAACCTTCCATTCACTGTAACAAGATCTGTCTTATCACCCGAGCCGAATGCAGCCCAAACCATAACACCATTAGCTTGTTTGTTTCGCAGTCAGCTTTGGTTTGGTTTGAAGTTTGATGTATGTAATATTTGGTTGCTTTTCAATACACTTGCCACAGTAACAAGCGACATTTCAGAACCTCTTTCACTCGCAATTGACCTTGTCGACATTCCTTTTCTGCTTGCTAAATCAAAAACTTTCCTCTTGGCCCTTTCTATTAGTTTTGGCTTTCGTCCACTCCTTTTGTTTTTCCCATATTGGTCACCTTTTTTGAAGATATTCTGAATGGCACCAACAGATCGTTCCGCTTTTGCTGCAATGTATCTGTATGATTTCCCTTGTCCTTTCAGAAAGTAAACTTTTCTCACTTCTGCTGGATTTAAGTGTGTATGTACCACATTGTGGAATTTTCGTTTGCAAACAAAACAAAACTGTGTGGTTTGCCTTTTAGGGGCACCATGGACAGATTTGCATATGTTGTAGGCAAATACTCCGTCATTGGGTGAGGTCAAAAATGCAAACACCGAGTTGGGTTGGTAAAGCAATGATTATTGCTCGATTGTTAACGTATTGTTGACTATCGTAGCAACAATAATTTTCTTCACTAACTCAACTCGGTGTTAGCATTTTTGACCTCGCACATTGTTATTTAATTAAATAAATAAACTGAAAACAAGTTAATGAATTTATAAAAAACTAAACCGACTTCAACTATGAAATTAATATGGGACCATCTTGGTGCTAAACCTAATCCAATGTAAAAAGAATTTTTAAAATCGGTTTATAAATGACGGAAATATCGATGAACATACATAAAAAAATCCATACAGACGAACATAGAACCTCCTCCTTTTTGAAGTCGGTTAAAAAATAATAATTCTCTTGGTCTGTCCGAAGCCAGGGATTGTTGTGTGGTAAGATAATAACTCTTAAGGGCAGTATCTTTTGAACGGGAATAGGTAGCCAGTTGAAATTCACAGAGTATGTGTTATTATGGCGGATTGTCTAACAAATAATAAAAAATGTAAAAAACGTTTTTCTTTTTTTATCATTCTATCGTAAAAACGGTTATACATACAAGCGTCAAACTGCATGATTGTAGTTCAAACTCTAAAGTATTACAACAAATAATGAAAATCTGGCCAAGTGTGAGTTGGACTTGCGCAACGCCAAACATAAAATCTTTTATCAGGTGAACTGTTAATTTAAGATTTAAATACTTTTTTGTTCAATGCGCTTATTTTATAAATTTCGACACTTCAACTATTATAGATTATATGTCTATAAAAGCCGAAATCGAGAACACAGTGCCACACCCTCCAGAAGCTGGCATATTTTGGTAAATCTTATATAATAATAATAATTATAGACACAGGATTTTTACAAATCTATTGTACTATCCCCTAATGACGATGAGAGAATGATTATGGAAACAACCACAAACATCCATGCCCTGGGCGGGATTCGAACCCGCGACTCGCTGGTGTCGAGAGCAGAAAGACCTGTGCCTTAACCCTCTCGGCCACCGAGCCGGCAGGTAAATCTTATATATAAAATGCTAAATCCTCCTGCTCCGTGCCCGTTTCCATAGTGACGTGCAACAATACAAGTTTCATTGTTTCCAACAAATGAAACAACACTGATTGTTAAAATCCAAAAATCGCAGCCGACGAAAAAGACTAATAAAAAAATCTTATATTTTTCATAGGAAACGGTTCAAAAATATATTGTCGCCATAGATTTAACTATATACATCTATTGACATTTAAAAAATAGCACACTAAAAAAAAATCAATAAATCAAATTAAATCCTAAGTAAGTAATTTAGCTAATCTAAATTACGAAATTCAGTACATGTATACGATTCTTATTTTTTTAATTTTAATAATAAATAAAAACATTCAAATAAAATTTTGAAATTGATTAACAATTCAAGTCACAAGTACGTAACATTAGTTTTTACATTTTGCGATATTCGTTATATAGGAATAATTTTTCAGTTGAATGAATTAATGAAAAGGAAAAATTCATAAATTAGAAAAATAAAAAATCAAATCGAAAAAAATCAAAAGTACATAGCATTTTTTCTCATTTTTTTATATTCATTATATGTGTATAATTAATTTTTTTAGTTTTAAAATATAGTGGTCGTGTCCTCCAAAAATGAAATCCCTGTCACAGATGAAATTTTTTAAAAATGGAATCGTACTTGCAAGTTTCCAGTATTGCAGCAATCATCGTATGCCGGGCTTTCGAATAAAATCAAAAGCAAAAACATTATTTATTGGATGCTCGGATCGGTGCAGCAATGTGTGTCTGACGCGAACTGTGGTGATCCGTTATAAAAAACTTGAGCAAAGAAAGAAACCCAAGCTGTCTGTTTTCAAATTTTTGTCTCCATTCCCTTCTATGGTCATGAGTCTTGGGTAATGACCGAAATAACGCCGAAACGAGATTCTGAGAGATAGGACAGATGTTCCCTACTAGATTGTGTTCAGCGTCACAATAAGGCAGTCTTTAGCTGCTGAACTGCTACTTCTCCTCAGTTGCTTCGGTTTGGCCACATGTACGGATGCCGCAAAACCGTCTTCTTAGGCAGTTGCTATTTTCCAAGTCGGTGGTTGGTGGGAGGGGGGGGGGGCAAAAACATGAACTTGGTCGTAAGCCCATAAGAAAAAAAATTCATAGATCAGGTGACCGTAGAGGCCGCGGAAGAAGAGAAGTATGTCTCCTAAGAGACCAAGGGGTCGGCCCAGAACTATGTGGCTAGATTACATTGATCATCCGGGTCCGAGTCGCTTGGGTATTACCATTGAGGACATCCACCTGATGGCGGAAAATCTCGAGCACTGCCCCGCGACCTTAACGAAAAAGGAGGCTTGAAAATTAAGTAAACATTTTTATTTATTATTGGCAGTCCTGTCAATTGTCACAGTCCTTTCACAGGCGAAATTTACAATTAAAATCGAATTTACAGATTCGCCTGTTGTGGCACCGTCGTATGACGGGCTTTAATACTAGTATATTATATGGTAGTACGGAACCCTCGAAGCGCGAGTCCGACTCGCACTAGCCCAATTTATTTTATAGGCAGAACAGTACCTATATTATTGCAGAATATAAGTTTTGAACACCATTAATGCTCCACTTTCATTTCTTCATGCGACGGGTGGAATTTCTAGTATAAATTACTATTAAGTAGAAACCTATCATTTTATAGAATGCTTAAAACGGTAGAAAGTAAAATCATCCGTACATATTTACATACACAGGGTGATCAAAAGTCTGTTATTCCCTTCCTATCTTGGAAACCAATGCAGTTACGCAAATTCCAATACAGGGAATGAATAGAAACTTGAGGGTGCTCTATCTGATGGAGCCCTTTTCATCATCTCAAATATGCAAATTAGGACACATTCAAATTCTATCTCGAAAACCGTAAGAGATACACAAAAAATTCCAATTGCACATTTGTTCAACAGCAAATTCCAAACGAAACAAAAAAGTTCACCAAAATCCGATGAGCGGATCACCCACGATCCTCATTGCAAGTTCTACAACAGGGCAATTGGCTCTTCTGTTACCAAGTACGAGGGGTGATCAAAAAGTAATGTCGCGTATTTTTCTTTTCTCGAAAATGACGGCAGATATGTGAAAATTGCGATATATAAAGCTTAGTTTGGTTCATTATTAAAGTTTCCAGTTAGTGTCGTAAGCACTAGCGACGTGACAGTCCAAACATTTCATCGTACAATGCTTTTGAGCGGCGGAGTGTTATACGGTTTCTTTGCCGAAAAGGACTGAAACCAGTCGATATCCATAAGGAAATTGTGTCGGTGTACGCAGATGATATCGTGCAGCTCCGAACAGTACAACGTTGCAACGCGTTGGTGCAAGGCTTTTAAAGAAGGACGAAAGGACCTGCTGGGCGAACATCGCTCTGGCCGGCCACGGAAATCCATGACTGACAGCAACATTGCCGCTGTGGAAGCGCAGGTGCGGGAGAACCGGCGGATTACCGCGAGAGAAATTGCTGCAACGTTGGACATTTCATTTCGGATGGCGTACGACATTGTTCACAAGCAGCTCGGCTTTCGCAAAGTGTTATGCAGATGGGTGCAACGACACTTGACGACCGAACATCAAGGTGCTCGTTTCGATGCTTGTTTGCTGCATCTCACCCGATACCAGGAGGAAGGTCAGGATTTTTTGGATCGAATCATCACAGGCGATGAATCATGGGTCCACCATTTCACGCCCGAAACCAAGATGCAATCGGCGGTTTGGAAACACACCTCATCTCCCACAACGAAAAAGTTCACAACTATGCCATCAGCCGGCAAGGTCATGTTGACATGTTTTTGGGATTGCCGTGGTCCGATACTGCTTGAGTTTCTTTTGCCGTATACCACTGTCAATCTTCGAGCGGCCTTACGCAGGAAAAGACCTGACTTGGCAATGGAGGACATCGTGCTGCACCACGACAACGCACGTCCCCACACAGCGAAACGGGTCACACACCTGTTGCAGCGATGGAACTGGGAAACACTGCTTCATCCTCCATACAGCCCGGATCTTGCTCCAAATGACTACCATATCTTCGGACCGTTGAAGAAGTCACTGGCCGGTCAACATTTCCGTGACGACGACGAGGTGAAATCGGCAGTTCGCAACTGGTTCCACACTCAACCGGACGACTTTCATCGACAGGGCGTGGAAAAACTTGTCCACCGCTGGGATCGTTGCCTCAATCGGCTTGGAGATTATGTGGAAAAATAACAGTTGAATTGTTCTATCGAATGTGCATGTGTTTATTTTTTCCCGGTCATGATTTTAGAGAAAAAAAAACACGCGGCATTACCTTTTGATCACCCCTCGTAAGTTTTTCCATCAATCCAGGTAGTGTTCAATGTGATGTGCACTTGCACCGTAGCATAATTACGCACGATATTTCAACATACATTTCCGGTTGTTGCATGATAATTTTGCTTCGCCTCACCAAAGCAGAGGATCATGTTGATCATTTCCTGGTTAGTGTATTGTGCCATCTTGCTTTGGTCTGATTTTTTCTAGGCTTCAACGTGCCTTTTTATACCAATTGCACAGGAAACTGGTGACTTTATGGTAAATTGTGGAACTTTCCAGAACAGGATGAGGATGGTGCATGAAATAATTTGGATGCTTGGCAAATGGTATTCAGAAGAAAAATAACACTCGATGAACCCAGGATCTTTGGACTTTGTTGCTCTTGTTTCCTCCTATGGCCACTCATCCCTTGCCTCAATCTTAACAGGAATCAAGGTTTTAATGTTGCAGAGCTTGCAATGAGGATTGTGGGTGATCCGCTCATCGGATTTTGGTGAATTTTTTTGCGTTTGGAATTTGCTGTTGAATAAATGTGCAATTGGAATTTTTTGTGTATCTCTTACGGTTTTCGAGATAGAATTTGGATGTGTCCTAATTTGCATATTTGGGATGATGAAAGGTCCTCCATCAGATAGAGCACCCACAAGTTCCTATTCATTCCCTGTATTGGAATTTGCATAACTGCATTGGTATCCAAGATAGGAAGTGGGTAACAGACTTTTGACTCTCCTTGTATTTTCTGTTGATTACGAGTTCGTTTTAGGCAACCTGTAAAATTACCAAAGTTTTATGTCAGAAACCATTTTTTGATATTGGAAGGCAGGATAAATAAATCTCACTCAGAACAGCAATCCATGGCAAATGGGAATAGATTGGTAATTGCTGGTGTAAGACAGTGTCAAAGTAAGAAATGGTTTTGTCTGAAAAAAATGTACCGTGCAATTCAAAATTCATTTTTCAGATTGCTGATATTAAACAGAAGAATAAAATGATGCAACGTTCATCAGGATATATAGAGGGAGCCAAAAACACAGTAGCAAACAAAATATGATTAGGACAGTGTAAATTGTAATGAATAAAGTATATGCAAAGGTCTCGTTTAAAAACTGATATTTCTAACGGATAGAGCATGTAAAATAACCCCAAGACACAACAAATAATGTAAACATCGATGCTTTAAGAAAAATGATAAAACGTTTTCTTTATTTTTTGCGCACCAAAAAATGGACAATTGAGAAACTTGTTAGCAGAAGCCAGAAAAACAAAACTATTCACAATCTCCATATAAACCAGTTGAGAAAGCGCGATAGTGTATTACCATAAAGATGTTAATTAAAAGCATACATCCGAATCTAAAGTCAAAATAAAAAAAATTCGAACAAAAAATGGCAACAGAACGATCGATTCGCAAATCCAGTAACGCCAAAATAGAATGCCAAATACTTTTGGAGATTGGTATTTTGTTGGATAACCTAAACGTAGCAACACAACGTTTAGGCACTGACTTGGTCAATCCTTCTATTGTCAGTAGCTTGATTTTTTAGCCATTAATTCCGCTTAATTAAAAACTGCTCGGCCAACTATTCTGTGGGGTTGATATCTGAAGACTTCGATAGCTAACGAATCCAAGTTCCAAACGCATCTTACATTTATTGAACCATTTTCGGCAGTTGTTTTGTTCGGTGTCCTGCTGAAATAAACGAGGATTCAGGCATAAGGCAGCATGATGTCTTCGATGATTTCCTTGTAAATATTCGCATCCATAATTCCCAAAATACAGTGCAAAGGGCCGACCCTTTGAGCTGAGATGACATCCCAAACTACGGCAATGCCTTCTACAGTTTTACACTTGGTTTCAAGTACCGAATATAGTTTCTCTCATTCCAAACAAACAAAACTTGGATTTCTTTGAGAACAAGAACTTTGACCACTCTTTTTAACTCCAATCTTTGTGCTTTTGGGTAGTGACACAACTAGCCATCAATCTAGCCTTTTTATTCTTTTCGCTGATGGCTGTTTTTTTTCCTTGAGTGACGCAATCGGCATTGAAACAATGTGAAAGTCATTGGATTGATTTCAACATCGCGCTCTTCAGAGAACAAGACGGGGAAAAGACGGTTAGCCCAGTGAGAAATTACGTCATCATTCTCTCACCGGTGAGAAGAGTTAGCGCTTGGTCGGTCAGAAATCCCAGTGAGAAAACTGTGACGTCATTTTAACGCGGTCAGAAACGCGAGTTAGTGCTGCTATGCCTAACCGGTTAGTCTCACCGTCCTCACCGAGAAAAAGACGGTTAGCCCAGTGAGAAGACGGTTAGCCCATTATGCAGCGCCACTTTTCAATAGAGTTCCCGCCCTATTGGGAGCTAGAAGCTTTAGCTTCATTTTAACAATGGAGCTCGATGACCATGAATATCTATAGACCGTGGTCTCAACTCAAGTGGCAGCACAAATCGTGCACATTCAAAAGTTAACCTCAGCACGGTGGTGCTATAGCTTAACACGACTAGCACGGAGTTTTTGAATGTAGCTAGTGTTTACCAGTTACTGCACGTACAATATAATATACAATAGCCTTAAAACGGGATTTTACTTATGGCGTGCAAGGCACATTTAATTGTTTATTTTTTTGTGCATCCAATTCTTTACATATAATTTGTTTACAACAGTGTGCAAATGTTTTAATATGTGTGTAAGTTATTTTGCATGCTCTATCCGTTACAAATATCAGTTTTTAATCAAAACCTTTGCATATTCCTAACTTGTTAAAATTTACAGTGTCCTCCCCCCCCCCGGGGTTTTTTGTTCGCAACTGTATAACCTGTAAAAATGTTATAATATTAAATTTAAGCAGATATTAAAGGATGAATATAAGTCACCTTTGACATCTATAATTACAACAGGCACCCAGACGCTTCTACTTACAACCATAAGCGTCGCCTAGTGGCCTTCTAAAATACACCGCTGTCTGTAGGGTCCCCTGCAGGGGGTGTTAATAAATATGGGATAATATCTAATAAAGTGTGTGCCATACACCTTTTTTCCCTTCCCCTATTTCTTCTTGTGTAGATATTCTTTTGTGCTTTTTTAATATTCGCAATGAAACATTGAAACACTATAGTTATTCTCCAAAGAAACTCCCTATAGTTCATTAAAAATTACAGTTGACTTCTGAATGCATAAACGATAAGGAAAAACCGCAACTGTTCATACATGCTCGTGAAATTGCAAGATACATATAATCTTTACTTCTTTTAAACGAACAGCACTATTTACTTCTGTGAAAATTATCTGCGAATGCATAGTTTATTTTCATAAAGCACAGAAATGCCCATTCTTTTTCATTTAAACATCTTAATTGCTTCTATAATAATAATGCCATGCATCTACAATAATAATAACAATTATCATCTGACGACTTAAATGTGTCGGCAGGATTAGAAGGGAAGACAACGTGTCCCGAATATAAAATGCCTCGTACGGTGCCATATGGTATTTTAGCCTGAGAAATTCTGAAATGGGCTATTTTTAAAAATCTTTCAAGAGTTCACCTACCATCGGTCCCGAAGCGGACGGCTGTTATTGGCGGCTGACGTCGTCGCTGTTACGGACTCTCTCTCGGTAAACACGCGTCACGAGGTTTTTCCCGCTGGGAGCGAGGGAGGCTGTGGCGAGGAACGCGGATATTCGCGGAGAAAACGTGCATCACTTATCTTGGTCAAGGATGAAGGAAAATGGTCCTCGTTTATTTTGAAGAGATGAAGGCAAAATTACATTCGCAGGGAGAGACACCTGAAAAGAGTGCGACGGATTCGTTGGCCCGTCCGCCCCTTCCTCTGAAACTCTCGTGAAATGCCCCTACCAAATCAAACGCGGTTTGACCTTAGAGTAGGCTCACATATTTTGCCGGTTTGAATAATTGTAAAGAGGGCTAATTAAGAAAACATTCTGAAACTGTAGATACATTAAAGGCCCATTTTTTACAATTTTTTTGTGAAAATATCCAAATCGATTTTATGTTTTAATTTAGTAAATGTATTCAAATAATAAGGTTTCAGTTAAGACTACCTATATAATAGCATTTGCAGCGATTAGATCTTAATAGAAATTTTCAAAAGAAATTTTTAAAAAATATATAATTAAAATCTGACAATATGTTAGCTATATGAAATCAATGGATCAACGCAATTTCTGAAATCACTAAATCTCTAATAGGACGGCGGTTCAATTCCGACGCTGACGTAGATTTGAACAGACGCCAGTAACAGCAGGTATTTTACTAGATGGGAATCTATAGATTAGTGCACCCATGGGATTCATGTCTTAATGTTCAGGGAGATTTCTTTTAAATTCTTTGGATAAAAATTACTTTCCCGCCTCTAAACGTGTTTCCTTTGAACAATTCTCGTAATCAAAAATGTGGATTTTTCACAATCCACATTTCTTGAGAATGTCTGTTCAGAAATACACCTGCTACCAAAAATGGAAATTCCTTGCAAAGTTCTTAATATTTTTCCTAATTACTTGACAGCAACAAAAAAGAGAACCGAAATTTTCATTTTGAAATTGCGATTTCAACGTACCATCATTTTGCAAATCTATAAACTCTACAGAAGGTTGGGAGAAATTTTTTTTTCAAAACATAGAAAACTCTTTAAGATTTAAAGATTAAAAAGATAATTAAAATATAAACTAAGATGTTTAATTACACATAATTTACATTTACAATTAAAAAAGCTATAATGTCCATCCCCCAAAATTTTTATAAAACTTACCTGAAATTTCAAGGCACAGAAAAGTATGCTGCAGGCGTCATACTAACTTGTAAGCTCGAAAACATCATCAACTGTGTACATGTTCCAACCCAGTCCTTCAAACAGAAGTCAAACGGCGGGTAAAAACCTCGTAGAAAAATTCCACTCTTCAAAAGATGGCATATTGGAAATGGATGAAACAAGTTTTTTGTAACCGGACTTAATTTCAAACGACAACATCCCGATGAAAACTCTACAGAAGGTTGATTACGATCTATGCTAACGATTTGGAGAAGAAAGATACGAAGAAAACTCCTTTCTCCGCCAATGATCGCATTCTATTTGGTGGGATTCTATTGCCCTGCACCGTATCTTTCACTGTAAAAGAGGTGTCTGGAGAACGTCTGATACTGTTCCATTCCTGTTTGCAGGCTTTCCAGAGACCCTCTATGGTTGTTGGACGACGTCGAGCTAGGGCTCGTTTCAATCATCCAAATCCACAGAAATCCATCGGGGATGCATCTAGCGACTTGATAGGGATATCATGAAAGGGTGTAACGTGAATTCCAGGTTAGTAGTGTCAAAAATGTTACTTCTGGCGCACTTCTTGTGGGAGACGATTTTTTTCCCAAAAATGTTAAAATCATATCTGAAAAAAATCACATAAAAACACCTCAAGAACGGTAAAAAATCAAAATTTTTAAATCTCCCAAAGATCCCCAAAAATTTCTGGCGCACCTCAATTTGGGAGATGCATTTTCAGACAAAAATAAACACGAGAAATCATCTAAAAGACACCCAAAACACCTCAAAAACAGAAAAATGTTCCAAATTTTTAAATCTCCCTAAAATCCCCCAACATATCTGGCGCACCTTAATTTGGGAGATGCATTTTCTGGCGCACCTCAATTTGGAAGATGCATTTTTCCAGAAAAACACGAGAAATAACCTAAAAAACACATCAAACACCTACAAAACGAAGGAAAAGTTCCAAATTTTTAAATCTTCCTTACTAATTTTTATTTTAATTTTCGATAGCATCGTGATAATCAGCGACAGTTCAAAAGGTTATTCCTATAGCTTTTACAAACTTTCAAAAAAATTTTGGCGGTCCCGTTTTTGACCTTCCGCGGTCAGCCAGTTGCAGACCCCTGGTCTAGTGCATAAAGGTTTAGACTTAAGTCATATTGAGTACGTGAATAGCATATACCTGCTACCCTATTTTCATTCACAATGGACAGGTCTAGTCTAATCTGCCTTGACTCTCAGTAAAAGTACCGGATTTTGCAACCGACCAATATCCGGTAAGCTCAGTTCTATGGAGCAGGTGAAAACCTTTATTGCACTAGACTGTACATTCGCCCTGCTGTGGTGAACTTTGGTGATGCAAGTTTCTTCTTGGGTGGCAGTGGATCTACCGCCTTTGTGTCTTTGTCCTCGGCAATTCCAACAATTTGAGTGAGTTTATTCACTACTTGGTAATCTATTGTTGCAATTCGTACTCCGTTCTCGATGTCTTGAAGCAAAACTTGGGCATTCATCATTTGGTGTTGACACGCTTGCATCGTCAACGGTCACCTGGGAACTTCGATGACGATTGGATGCTCAGTTTCTCAATGGTCTGCAAATCTACATTATCTCCAGTTACTGCTCATTTTTAAAGATTTGCAAGAAAATATAAGCTCTAAGAACTATCAATTCTAAGAAAAGCCCAAACAACAGGAATTCTATTTTGTTTTATAACTGGCAGAGATGGGATGGAATCTTCATTACATGCCTTAATGAATGTTATTTATACAGTGCGTCTCATAAGTTTAGGACCCCCTATATTTTCCCTTGTCTGCAAGAAACAAAACAATTAAATCATTGTCACTGTATCAGATTCTCACAACTATTATTTATTGTCTCCAAAGAAAATAATGAAAAACAAACAACAACAAGAAAAAGAATTTATAAAAATAGAAATTAAGCTGTCACATAAGTATAGGACCAGCATCATTTAATGCCGTTTTTCGAGCAGAAAAATTAACAAAGCAGTGATTAATCAGTCAATAGATGACACTAGTGATTACCTAATATGTAATCAAGTGGCTGTAAACAAGCAACTTAAACACAATTCCTCGTAACACCACCTTGTCAGACTATAAAAGGGGTCAAATAGATGCTTTGAAAGCTTCTGGAGTGAGTGCACGACATATAGGAAAGGCTATAGGTCGGTTACATCAAGCTGTACTTAATTATATGAAAGCTGTTGCTCAGTAAGGCCAGAAAAAAGACACTTGGAAGATATCAGAAGACGACTAATCGACAAAAAAGGGCGATTATTAAAAAAATGAAACACCCCACAACATTTCTGCGTGCGGTGGCCAATTCTGAAGATGTTCCAGTATCTAAATCAACCGTGCAACGGATTGTGAAGCAGGCATCATCTCTTGTGTACAGGAAAAGAACACAGCAACCTGCACTCCAACTACACCACAAGCAGAAACGGTCGGCCTTTGCCCAGTCAGTGATGTCCTCGACAGAAGAGGGTTCAAAACAACTCTCTTCCAATCTTCTGTTGTTGTTTGTTTTTAGTTATTTTCTTTAGAGACAATAAATAATAGTTGTGAGAATCTGATACAGTGACAATGATTTAAATATTTTGTTTTGTTTCTTGCAAACAAGGGAAAATATGGGGGGGTCCTAAACTTATGAGACGCACTGTATTGAACAAACTTTGCCTTGCGTTATTGGTCATTAGATTTATATTGTAGGTAAATTGTGTGTTGATACCATTGTTGATACAAACACGACGGGCCTGTTCTCAGTGGTGGATTTAGCACGTGAGAGGCCCCAGGCTTAATTCAATTTTGAGCCCCTTTTGAGGCCCCCTTGAAACATTTGAGCCGGAAGAATTATCTTTGCCAAAGAAATATACATACGTACAGGGTGACAATTATTGAGCTATATGAAATAAAACATGAAATTTTCAAAAACTACAGAGTTCAAAATTTTTATTCAAATGTTAAAAGTAACTACAGATATTCGGATTTACTTTATGGCATGTTTGATATGCCAATTTTCTCGCCGGCCAGATGGCCGAGAGGGCTAGGGCGTAGGCTTTCTAGTTCTCGAGTCCGCCTGGCTGCGGGTTCGAATCCCGCCGTGGGCATGGATGTTTGTGTTTGTCCCGGGCTGCGTACTGTTATAACTTGTGTAAAAGGCGCAAAATGACCTTTGTAGTCGACGCCAAAATTTTTAGAACCCCCCCCCCCCCCCCAATTTTCTCGACATTTTCAGGCGCTTTCACAGTCGACGACCAACATTGCCAACACTGTCATCACAAACACTACTAGTTCTCTCGAACTTTTTAATCAGATTTTTGATTGTTATAATACTTGGGCCGGTTGTCTTCAGCTTGTACTCGGTCGCAAATTTCCTTTGGCCCGCAATCGGGCTGTTATTGCTCGAATAGCAGGCCTTGATGATGGACCCTCAGAAACGCTGTATTTCGACATTTTCAACGAAAAATGAATAACAACAACAATAAGAGTGCACATGCTTAGAAAAATCCCAACATGCCCTGCATTCAACCGCTAAGTTTTAACTGAATCTCGCCAATTGTTCAAAAGTTATCTAGTTTTTATTTCATATAGCTCAATAATTGTCACCCTGTATTATATCCTTATTAAACTGTATGTGGAAAAGTGTTTTCATTTTCATTTGTATAGTATTAGTGTATCCATAGTTTCTGGGATTCTGTTTTACCCAATTTTGAGGCCCCAGACGCACGCCTTGTGCGCCTGTACATAAATCCGCCACTGCCTGTTCTTGCACAAACTTTGTCTTACATTTTTGGTCATCAGATATATCGTTGTTCCGTGCATACTGTTGGTGAGATGCCTCCTATTAGTATGCCTTGCCATCATTTGATTATCGATTATTATCGATAATTATTATTTTTTTGAAATATCAGACAGTGGCATTCCTCTTGCATTGAAGATGAAGTGTGCAAAATTTCATCAAGATCGGAATAAAACTGTATAAGAAACATTCATCTAGGCGAGTCAAAAGTCTGTTACGGGAGATACAATTGCAAAACGAGTGGAGATACAACAAATCTATCGCAGGGCTTCCAGTGATATTTTGCTTTAAAATAGTTGCATATAGTTGCATCTCAGTAATAAAAAGTTGCAAAATAGTTACAAAATGTATCGAGAAAAATTTACTTAACACTGTAAAAGCTGAAGATATTACACACAGAGAGCAAGTTTATCAACTCAGTTAAATCACCAACATTATAACAATCCTGAATTTCACCGGTTGTCACTGGTCTTCTTAATATATGCTGTAATAAGTGATGATTGTTTGCTTGAAAGGTTTTTCTGAATTTTTTTGTAATTTCTTGTTGGGCTCTTTCTTCTTGCCGCACTTTGGTCACACCTTCTATCATTGCTTGTGCCAGTCTAATTTCTGTCATGTCTTTCTTGTCCAAAGCAGTTTTGAGTCGTTTGTTTGCCTCTAAAAGAAGCATATCAGACGTCTTCCTTTTTGATACCTCAATTTCCTTCGCTTCTGCCAGCTTCTTCTCTAAATCACTTAGTGTCTTTGGATTGCTTTGCTTCCTTTAAAAATTTTCTTTCATTTTCAAGTCATTTTTGTTCCTGCAATTTTTTTGCTTCTTCTTTCTTCAGGTTTTTCATGTAAAGTTGGTAGTTTTGGTCTGCCATCTGAGTTGTTTTTACAAGTTCTGGTGTTATAGGGAATGCTGCTGGGTATTCCCTCTTCATTCCATCACAGATAGTTAATCTTGCATTCAGTACTCTCTCTTTGACATGCTGCTACGATCTTCAGACAGGACTCCTTTTGAGAAGGAATAGCCACGTTTTACATCTGAATTACCATGAGAAAGGGTTAATAAACACTTCTCAATGGTTACGTGTCAATTCGTCGGAGTCAATTAGTCGAGGTGTCAGTTAGTCGGGTGGTCAATTTGTCGGAATACAAATTCGTTGGGTGTTTCAGTTGGTCGAGATAATAAATAAATGGTCGGGAAACATTTTAAAATTTATTAATGAAAAAATTTTTGTTATTAATTTCATTACTGGAAAGATAACAATAAATGCCCTTATTGTTAAAAATCAGTATTTAAATGCAGCTTTTGTAAACAATGTGATACACAGGCTAAAATGAATTGCAGCTACAATAAACGTGATCTTGTTAACAAATGGTCAGAACTTTTGCCCCAAACTGCTTATACCGCTTCAGTATCTTTCATTTCCAGAATGAAATTAATAACTGTATAAAATTAATTATCAGACAAATTGAGTACATACAGGAAATTTAATTTGTATTAAGTAAAAATTAAATAATAACAAACATTAAGCTCCATGAGCTTACCAAAACATTTAATATCCTGTGGCGATTTACCAAGTTTAACACAAAATTTCACGTTGGGCTCTTTGTTCGAACTTGATATCCACGTATCCGCAAACTAGCATATGCAGATATTCATAACGACACCAATTTCTTTTACAAAGAAACAGATATGCTCTTTAACCACAACAATTTCACCATCAAATTGTTGTGGTTAAAAAGCAAATCTGTTTCTTTGTCAACTATACCTATCCACTTGAAGAAGAGTTATTCCGTTCTTTTACTATTTCGTTAACACCAATGTTGACAAAAACCTATGTAATTAGTTTAATTTCCTCCAATCCAAAGAACCTGAAAAAAATATTTTTATCAAATGATCATTATAAATAATGATAATTATCTTATAATTGCGTCTAAGCTAAGGAGACATGAAAACAGGTATATGGAAACTGAGGAAAAAATGAGAGTGAGAAAGAGATGTTAATAAAAGGTTATTAAGAGCTTTATATACAAAAGTATTACATATGATGGAACACAACTCCCTTACAATTAATAAGCTCTGGGCATTTCTAGATGATAGATTCATTCAAACTGTTCAAGTGTCCACAGTAAAGTTCCAAATTCACTGGTTCTTTGATGGGAGCTTGAAAACCATTCTCCTCAACGTGAAATTTTGTGTTAAATTTGGGAAATCGGCCACAGGATATAAAAGCTCATGGAGCTTATATTATTATTTAATTTTTACTTAATAAAAATTGAATTTCCTGTATGTGCTCAATTTGTCCGATAATTAATTTTATACAGTTATTAATTTCATTCTGAAAATGAAAGATAAAGCGGTATAAGCAGTTTGGGGCAACAAGATTACGTTTATAGTAACCATTCATTTTAGCCGCTATATCACGTTGTTTATAAAAGCTGTATTTGAAAACTGTTTTTAACAGTAACGGCATTTATTGTTTACCTTTCAAGTAATTAAATTAATAACAAAAAAATTTTTCGTTAATAAATTTTATTAAAGTTTTTTTCCGATCATTTATTTATTATCTCGACCAACTGAAACACCCGACGAATTGACCGCCCGACCAACTGACACCTCGACGAATTGACGTTCGACTAATTGACGTCCGACGAACTAACCACCCGACCAACTGACACAGTCGACGAAATGACGTTCGACGAATTGGCTCCGACGAATTGACCTGATACCCTTCTCAATAGTACTGATATTAGGATAGTTGGGCAAACCACTTGAATTCTTCATACTGAAAAACTTATTCCAAAAGTCGTCAATTCTTTCATTTTCTTCATGTTGCACTGTCTCTGGTTTCAGAAGCTTCCATTCATCCAAAAGTACAAGGGGAACTTTGCATGGGACAGCTGAAGTGCTATTTCTGTAATGTCACCATCGCTAGTCATGTTGCGATATTCAGCAAGATGAATACAACGACACTGCTTCAGAATGTTCTTCTGGAAAATTTTACACTTTGTAATTATATTCTGCTCTACTGCAACATAATGTTTCTGCACATTTGCAACAAACTCTGCTAATTGCTTAGTGGAAGGGTATTAACTAATGATGAAAATTTCTCACCATATTTCACTTCTCTGTAGAGTAAAAGATTTTCAGCAATGAAAGCATCTTCTTTTAATGATTCAAATTCCTCCTGAGCTATGAGTAATTTCGGAGGCAACTGTAGAATCCGGCTTACAGACCTCTTGACTACAACCGATCTCTGCAGAAATTGTTCTACAAGCAGTAGCTGCCAATACTTTTGAATAATTTTGGCACCATCTGTTTTTTAAATACTTGAATTTTTTATTGTTATGTACGTTATAAATGAATAAACTTGTGCTCATTTAATTGGTTTTATTAGTGTTTGTATTATTACTAAAAGGTTTTCAATAATATCGTTTCGTATTTTTAAAAAGCAATCTTTTCATCATTTTTCGGAGGGGTATGAATAATTTCGGAGGCAACTGTACATGCATATTTCCAGCTTTTTCCATCTGCACTGCATCAAGAAATGAAGGCACAGGATTATGATCAACGTATGGAGTTTTGTAACTGGCTTCTGTGTCGTATTGAAGAAACTCCTGACTTTGTTAACCATGTTCTGTGGTCAGACGAGGCTCAGTTTTCCTGAGATGGGGTAGTTAACAAACATAACCTTCATTACTGGGCAGATGTGAAACCCCAATGGCTGCGAGATGCAACGCATCAGTAGAACTGGAGAATAAATGTGTAGTGTGGATTTTGGAATGGGTTTATTTTTAATTTTTTGTTTGTTAAAATCAGCGTTTTCTGATTCAGCACACTAAAAACAACAAGAATAAGGCAAATTCAGTCAAAAAGTTTTTTCATAGTTGGCCTGTGTAATACACAATAATAATGTTTACAAGGAAATAAATTATTTGCTAAAAATTCTTTTTCATGTTTAAGACTTTAAAAAAATTTTATTCAATATTTTTAATTATTTTCCATTTCTTTTCTCTTCTCAATGATAAAAAAGAGAGATCTTTTTAATCTCTAAAAAAAAAGCAAATCCAAAAAATGAAAATATATAACATTAAAAAAGTTTTTCTAATGTTGCATATAACATTCATAAATTATAAAGTTTTCATATAAGTGTATCAAATAATAGAACAAAAACAAAAATATAATTTTCAAGTTACAATCAAACTTCCCAGATTTGGAAATCAGTACATTATATTAACTATTTCCTGAAGGCACAAATTGAATAAAATTTTTTCCTCCTCCCATTCTAACGTCTCCATTCAACCAGTAAAAGTTTCATGGAAAATAATAAATCATGCACAGCTATTTACATATCTCAAATACTTAAGTACACCACTTTTATAATAAGTTTATTTACTATCTTCAAGTAAGTGCCTCTTGGAAACTATAAATTCACATGTCCTTCAAATATTGATAGGAAGGGGATGAGAAAATAGTATAGTTAACTTTCAACCCCATTTTTTTTTTTTTTTTTTTTTTTTTTAATTTTTAAAAATTTTTTATTATTTTTTTGCTTTTAATCAGTTATCACTGACAAAATCCTAGCACTACATACATATCAAAATCTATTTAAACGTTGCACTGAAAAGTGTCTTCTAAATTACCATATTTAGAAAGTTTGACTGTAATAACAATTTTCCACATATTCCTTAATTTGATGGGAAAAATGTATACAATAAAATTAGGAGCAATATTTTCAAAAATGTACAAAATAATTATATAATTTTTTTATCAAAATAAAAGCTATTACGGCTTATTCAGATGTAATAAACATTTGATAAAATGACTGAAAACAGTAAATACATGGTCTTTAATTTTATAAAGGTTATGTTAAAAATTCTTCATTTATAAAATAAATTAAAAATCATTAAAAATAAACTATACAAAATATGCTGCTAATTGTGCCATTTTATCTTTCGGTTTACCTTTTCCTCTTCCCTTACTTTTACCCCGCCCACGTCCACCCCTGCCTCTCACTCCTCCACGTCCACCTGCACCCCTCCCAACACCCCCTGCCTGATTGTGACTTCGCGCAATTGCATGGTGTTTTTCAACCAATGAAGAAAACTGCATATCACAAAAAATGCAACCAGCAGCTTCTGTTGCACCGTCTGGCAATTTTGTTTTCTCCTAATTAAAAAAAAAAAAAAAAAATTAAAAATTAAAAGAAGGGAAGAAAATAATAATTTCTAAAATCTTAGGAGCCCCCCCCCCCTCAAGAAAAGTTACAAAAACATGGATAAAGAGAAAGAAGGAAGAAAGAGTGCTATTCCAAAGTGACGAGTCTTTTGCATACATTTCTTATCCATAAGGACACAATCTTATTCTAAAATAAAACAAAATGTTAATAGGCTTTATATAAAATATAAATCTCTTGCCTTGACTGCTGATACTACTTGCACTCTCATACTGTTCAATTTTTATATGCTTATACAGTCAGAAAAGTATACCTTTATCCAGAAACTTCAGAAACTTTCCTGCAGCAAAATGATTACAAGATCATATTGTTCTGCTATTGTTTTGTAGTAGTAATTTGTAAACAAGTTTAAAATTTATGAAATTATATTGCTAGGAAAATTTAAGAGGCATACCAAATTCTTATGAAAAAAGGGAGGTACAAAAACAAAACTGAAAACAATTCATATAATCATTTACAAAAATAAAAGGGAACTCCCCCCACTATGTAATAGGAAAATAGGGAGATTCAAAAGAAACTGTTTTTCTTTTAAAATTAAGATTTATATTTATTAACAGACTAGAACATATTGAGGACTAAAAGAGAATTATTTAAAATAATTAAGGGAAATAAGAGATTCACATTCTTAAAAACAGCCAAATTGATGAAGAATATTCACTGGTACAAGGAGAAATCAAAAAGAAATGAGTAAATTTTTCACAGAAAAACTGTCAGGTATTTGCAAAAATCATTATATACATTTTGAAGAGCATGTAATTCTCCACCACCCCGGGAGATAGCAGGCATGTACGCTTTCTGCATGCAGAGCTACAGCTGTTCCAAAATGACAGTTAAGCTAGAGACGTTCAAGACTGTGGAGATCCAAAGAGTGGTCAGGTTTCTGTGGTCAAAGAGAGAAAAGCCTTCTGAAATCCATTGCGAGTTGTGTGCAACATATGGTGAGACGTGCATGACATAGACAAATGTGTCCAACTGGTATGCCAAGTTCACAGCGGGACGCGGAAATGTCCTTAATGAACCACATTCTGGACGGTCATGCATATCCTGTAAATGCAGTGATTCAGCGAGACCGACGGGTAATGATCCAAGCAGTGGCACTGGAAGTGGACATTTCATACAGAACTGCACACTGCATTATCCATGAAGAGCTTAAGTTTCGGAAAATGTCAGCAAGATGGGTCCCTAGGCAGCTCACACTCATGCACACGGAGAACCGCATGGCACACCGTTTGGAGCAAAAATTGCAGTCCTGAAGTGGGAAGTTCTACACCATCCAGCCTACAGTCCAGATCTGACGCCCTCGGAATTTCACTTGTTCGGACCTCTAATGCAACACCGTGCTGGCATACACTTCCAGAGCACCAGTGAGGTGAAACAGCAGTGCGGTCATGGCTTTGCTCCCAGCCGAATGAATTCTACTCTATGGACATCGAAAAAATTGGTCTCACATTGAGACAAATGCTTAAATGTGAATGGTTATGTTGAAAAGTAGATCAATGTTCATTGTTCAAAATGTATATAATGATTTTTGCAAATACATGACAGTTTTGCTGTATGAAAAATTTACTCAATTACTATTTGATTTCCCCTTGTAATAAAAGTTATCTATTGGTAATTTTGTTTAGAAATACTAAGAACCAAAACAAGATTTTACAATTTAATTAATATGTAGAAATTTATTCTGAGAACATATATAATTGTTGACGAGTCAAACATATCAGGTTTGACCTCAAATGGTTATTTTGGATTAATGACTGCCATTGGTAACATCCTTTCTGAAGTCAATTTCTTTTCAAACAAGTTGTAACATCTTACGCACCAGCGGCATACATTTGGTTTTCAGTTCAGCAAGATCAGCAGGTGGAGTTGGAAGAAATTTAAGATCTAATAAAAACTCCCCTGAAAATATCCTAAAGGGTCAGACATGATCCCAAACTATCAGCCCTGCTCAACCAATTATTTCCATAAAGGGACATTCGGTCTTGGCAGAGGTGAAAATTCTTCACACCATTTAGCTGTAAACGATACTTAATTAAAACTAAGAAGTACCTCTTGTCCACAACAAATTATTTATGGACAAGAGGTATTTCTTAGCTTTTACTGTTCTTATCCACAGTCGGTTGATTCCTCAAAATGCATGATACTGACAATGGAAATAAAATAAAATAAAATAAAATAAAATAAAATAAAATAAAATAAAATAAA
>JAHWFO010087465.1:1468112-1500212 GCA_023313115.1 Rhysida immarginata | reverse complement strand
AAATAAAATAAAATAAAATAAAATAAAATAAAATAAAATAAAATAAATCATCCACATCAGATATTTTGCTCATAATGACCCATCAACCAATTATGGTACATGTTTTCAGGGTATATTTTTTACAAATTAACAAGTTCTAAATCTCTATAGGAGAACTTTATATGGAATACAGAATTGTTTTATATGTTAAAACTTTTGTTCTTTATAAACTACTACAATCAATAAATTCAGACTGGCCTTTCTGACAAATATGATGTATTGTTATCATGTGTTACAATATTCCCACCTTCAACATACTCCCCTTCTGCAAACGCGAGGACTGTTGCTAAAAAGATTCCTGGAAGCCTTTACGACAGAAGAAACTGTGTCCTTTGAGTTCGTTTTTCAGACAGAAGAACAGGTAAAAGTTGCATGGGGCGAGATCAGCTGAGTAGGTAGGGTGTGGAAGCGTTGACGTTCCATTTTGGCAGCCTGTAGCATGAAGGCCAAATGTGCAGGGGCAATGTCATGTTGCAGTACCCAATCCTTGCTTTTCCAGTTCTGGGTGTTTCCAGTTGACACCATCACGGAGGCAGGTCAGGATCTGTGTGTATCTCTCCTTGTTCACTGCCGTCCCTTCTGGTACGAACTCGTAATGCACCATATCCTTCTGAAGAATACAACAACTATAGCTCATTGACACGCATGATTTGGAAACACCCTGCACTGCAGAACTGCTTCCTCCTTACCATGTCTTACATGATATGTGCCTCTACGCCAACAGTCAAATAGTTCCCCTCTCCCTCAAGCCTAATTGGAGATATCAGCACAGTCTCCGAACTTATTGATCGTGGTTGTATAAAAATGTATAACTCCTTTGCCATACTCTTAAAATACAAAATAATGTTTTAGGTAATAGTTAGGTAAGATGAATGAACCATCTTGTATAAGTTTTGATAAGTTGTTAGCCAAAAAGTCTTAACAAGAAATTAATTCCCCTCGAGGAGGATATAAAGCCCCGAGTTCATCAATTTTACCCTTCATCTGCACTTTTTAACCCTCATTTTTTTAAATCAAAAAATTGATTTACAAGAAAATAGTATCCAGAATCATAAAAGAACTATCTTCTTTTGTTTCTCATCATTTCCAATACAATGGCATATCACATGCCATATGTAGCAACCTTCTAAAGATCACGTGACTAACACCCCAACAACTCTGACTCCAGTCAGACGATTTGGTATAAACTTCACAGTGATGCAGATCTTGCCTAGAGGAATCTGCATGCCTAATTTCACTCCTTTACATATTTATATACCATAGAAACCAATTGCCTGTAACTTCCACCCCCGTGACTCACGTGAGCCAATCAAAACCAAACTAAATAGTAAGTAGGCATGTGCCCATGATAATCTACATTCCAAATTTTAACCTTCCATTTCAAAAAATGTAGAAAATATGAAGGGGACGTTCAGTGGACAGACATGGTAAAACCAATAAATAGCTCCATTCTTCCGCTACTTAATAATAATTTGTTAATTATTCAATTATCTATAAAATGCTTTCAGAAATAAAACAATTCCTAAGTATTAAGAAAAATAATAAATGATTATAGTATATAATTTATCTTTAATTTACACATTTGCTGAACGTTTTTTGGTAATAATTATTTAATAAGAACTTTTGACATCAAAATTTGATAAAGAACATAGGATGGTCTAACAGCAAAAGGATGTAATATTGTGTAATACAAGTGCATCTAAAAATTAAATAATAAATAATAAATGATATTATAACTGGAGATAAGCCTACCAAGCATCAGCTAAAGATTTTTCTATCAAAAAACGGAAGGAAAAATTTGGTGAGGTAAAAATGCAGCCATGCATATATGCAGGGAGAGAGCAATGGAGAGATGGCACGTAGCAAGGAGCACAAGAAACCGATGCAGATTAGTCTGCTATAGGTAGTCGAACAGCGTGTGAGAAAACTCACGTCATATGAAAATGGAGCAAACCGTCAACGCCGAATTCTATGAAGCTGTTTTGAAGCACACACTGCTGCGCATCCAACATGTTCGCCCACAGATGTACAGAAGTGGAAAGTGGAGTCTGTTGCATAACAACGCACCCTGCATACTGCGATCCTTGTACGCAACTTCTTGGCCCAACGCCGTGTAACCGTTTTCGCACATCCATTGTACTCGCCTGATCTGGCGCCTGTAGACTTCTTTTTTCCCTCGTCTCAAGGGGGTCCTGAAGGGCACACGTTTTGCAGACTTACCAGACATCCGACGATGTGAATAAAGGTATTTTGTTTCCATGCGTTATTTTATTTGTTTTATGCTTCCGTTCACCGAATTTTTTAGATGCACCTTATATGTTTCATAGACAATTTCATTCCATTACATCACTCGATTAAAACCGGGATACTTGTCATTATAAATATCATTCTAATCTTGTTGGAGTATACGTCTCAAAATTTTTATACTTCAGAATAATCCAAATATAACGTCATCTTGGGTTGAGATCTGATGACTGGACAAACCAATCTAACAAGTCGATCCCATTTTCTCCGAACCACTGCTTGGTGTTGCAGATGTGTAACATGGGGCACTGTCTTGCTGGGATTTTACATTCTCCTAATTTTTATTGCCATATATATTTGAAAATGATGGCTGTAGATTCGTTTTTAACACAGAAATATACTTTTCACTGTTCCTGTGTCCTTTGCAGATAAATATTTCCCCCATATTATCAGCCACCATGCAATCATCATCCAGTTGGCATCATACATAAGACACTCCAGGGGTGCCAAATATCTGACTTCTGATGAAAATTAATATTATTTTGACACACTGTGTATCAAATGGATCGAAAAATTAAAAGAAGACAAAACGAAGCTCACCTCAATGTTGGATTTGTCACACTATGCAATAATTGTCTGTTTTTGTCGAACCTTCTTTCAGCAGTTCTAGCATTAATGGGTTGACAGATTTCTTCAGACAAAAGAAATTGACCTTGAAAGGTCCTAATGTTTTTTGAGTAAATCTCAAATCAATTCATAATCATCACATTTTGAAGTCACTCTTCCTCTCTTTTTATTAAACATGTTAGTCAGTGTTCACAAACATTTTATGATACTTTATAAATAATTGACTATTCTAGCAATTGCAATACAAGACTTGTCCGGTTCATGTAACAGCTGAATTTGTCAATTTGCTTGTTCACATATTTCAATGCTGTTTTTGGCATTTTCAATAGATAAAAAATAATAAAGAATTAAAAACTCCATTCCAAACAGCAACACTTAAGAGAAAAAGAAACTACAAACATTTATGAATAGTCCTTGAGTGAACATATCTACTGTTTGAATTACCATTTGCTGTTGTCGAGGAAACAAAAAGCAATAAATGGGTCTCAAAAAATTAGTATTTAAGGTTGCCTGAAAATTTAGACCAAGGCTATATAGCTGAGCTAACTTTTATATCAAAATACATGTATATTTTCTGATTTTAAAAAAATTAAGCCTGTATAAAAAAAGATCATATAGGCTTAATCATATAATTCTACCATATCAAATATCAAAAATTAAAAAAAACAGCAAACAGTAAAATAGATCAATTACCGTTTTGTATTCTACTGAAATTATTTGACAGCCACATTCATCACAAGTATCTTCTTCAACTGAAACTTTATTAGCATCTTCAAATATATGAATTATGACATCACACCTTAAAAAAAACAAAAAAAGAAAAAACAATGAAATACTGATGTTAGTATTAAAACCATACTGAAATTGTTTATCAATAATGGAATCGATTCATCTCAAAATACTCAAAGACGGGTACATGATCATTTTTTTAATTTGAGCCACTGACAAGCCATATCAATTAATTAACTCCATAAAACAACGTTGCACGCATTTTTGAGTCAAAGTTGCACGTTATCTTCATTAAAGTTGTTATAATACACGCTGTAACAAAAGTACAAGACCTAACGAAATTTTAAAGTTTGAAATGGTGCTATTATATGACTTTACCAACAATACATGTGTGTTGCTTATGAGAAAATAACTTGCACAATTATCTTTTTGGCGTAAACAGTGGAAAAAAAACTGAAAAAGTGAAGTTACTTAGTTATAAGACTATTGTATATTCACCTCTCTGTCATGAATGGGACATGTCAATAATGCAAAAATGTTTCATGTGGTACACAAATTTTTTGACAATCCGACAATTCTTCATAAGTATTCCTCCACAAGCATGCCCTGGAGAACATGCTATGGGTGTCAAGGTAATTTTTTGGATTATAATGCGCATATTATACGAGAAAAAAGTTTAAAAAATCGTCACTGCGCATTATACACAGTTGCACAAAATATTCTGATTTTGATGTGAAAATTGACAGCAAGGGAAAAGGCAGAAAGGGAGACGAAGCTCGTAACTGTTCCAATGCTATTTCGCAAAAAAGCTCCACCAAACTCTAAACGTCAGGTTTGGAAACTAACTGCTGTTAATTTAATTAGGCATCCTCTCCACATCTGTACTGAACAGCAGCACCCTCCCCATCTGTGCTCTTCTATTCCATCAATTGCTTCGAATTGATTATTATTAATTATTTATTTTAATAATTGGAAATTTCTTTACTATTTTTCCAGGCCGTGGCATTTTCTTTACTATTTTTCTCTATTTATTCATCAATTATTTATTTATTATTAACTGTTTTTTATTAATTAATTATTATTAAGTATATATTTTTTTGTTTTTCATAGATGGTTATTTCATGTTTTTTTTTTTGTTTTTTTTAATTTTTTTGTTCTTTTATTTTACATAAAACCTAATGAACTAATGAATGGAAAAAAAAAAAAAAAAAAAAAGAGAAATTAAAAATAAAAATTCAGCTAAAATTAAAACTAAAACCACGGATGGAAGAAGTTGGGTGCTAAAAACTAAATGTATTATCAGTCAAAGCTCGTTGGTGCTCTAACCAGGACTGCAAAGCCTATCCAAAACTCTGTTGCTTCCAAACGTTGAACTGCTTCAGCCCATTCTCTTCATTCAATTTTTCACCCCAGCAACAAAGGTCACACTTTACAATAATGTTGTGTTTGTATTTTAATTGTAATTGTATTTGTAATTGTATTTTAATTATTATTTTAAAGGATTAATTGGATTTTTTGTTAACAGATTTTTAATTTTTCTTGTTTTTTTAAAAATACACAGAAAGAGATGTATGTACGTAGTAGCTAGTATTCCTTACTGTAATGTGTATCTCAGCAAACATTAACGGACAGGAAGCGACCATGTGACCTACAATGTGACCACAAAGTTTTGTTTATTTATTCAGTTGCTGAACAAGCCGCGCAGTACCGCAATGATCATTTTTATTTCAACAAATCAGCGGAGCTTCGCTTCCCATTCTACCTCTTCCCTGTCCAAGCTCTAAGTGAAGATTTCTTTATTCTAAAAAAAAATTGTTTTGTAATACGATGTTCATTTTTTACAATAACCTTAGTGCACATAACACCCGGATCCGCATTATACACGGGAAAGTCATCCAAACTCACAAAAAACCTAAGTGCACATTATAATCCAAAAATTACGGTATATGGCATCAAAAGCAAACAGTACAGAGGCTGAATAAAGAGGACCAAAACAAATATCCAAGTACAACTTGCACCCACAGAAGATTCTGATCTTGGTGTGTGGATGGCCAAGGCTGGGTGCATTAAGGGTTTAACTACCATATGTGGCCAAATAATCACAACTGACATGTCACTAAATTAAGCAACAAATGACCATCAATCATTTGGGTTCCATACTCTTTCATGATGGAGCAAGAGCAATGTATCTATTGGAACCAAGCAGAAATTCACTACGCTGGGACAAGAGTCCTTCCTCTCACCATGCGTATTCACCCTATCAGACTTTATGTTTCGCCATTTGGACCACTTCTTGAAGGATGCTAACAGGATGCTACGATTCATTAGCCGACAGCAATTTCTCAAATCAGTATGATGCCATCTGCTACTACAGTAGCATTTTTACACTGAAATCATATTGCACATTGTATCTTGCTGCAGAGGGCAGATATCTTTTTGAATAAAATTTATTTCTCTGTCTGTATTTTTATTTGTGTCAGAATTAGCTAATAATTTATTTAAAATTTGATTGTCAGATGTTGTCATATTTCATATACCGTAAATACTGTATTAAGCGCCCGGGCACTTATTTGCTTAATGCAGGCGGGCCAATATTACAGGTCTAGCGCTTATAAAATTCTGCACAACAGTGATGGAAACTATTATTTCAAAATATTAAATTTTTCGAGCAAGAGAGGAGTTATTTAATACAATGGATCACACAAAGCACTAAAATAGATCACAATGGAACCTATAATTTAAAACGCAAAGCACTTTTTAAGAGCAAAATCGGCACTTCTGCGCATGTGCACTGATTATTGTTATCGTCATTCACCATTGATCATCAATGCTAGCAAAGTTCTTGATTGTGGAGAGGATTGTTTATGATAGTTTATGAAACTACACAGTTGTTTGCCATCAAATTTTGGCAGGTTCCATCTAGTATTAATGTAAATACCACAGCAGGGAAATGATTTATTTTGATCATAAATTGATCACCACATTATATACCCTATGCCTTTTTTTACAAAAAGATTGTAACTTATAGAGGGTTCTAGCATACAAAATATCACATTTAAGAATTTTGAGTATATTCCAATTAAAAAAAAGAATTCACAACCTATTGCAAGAGAGTTTCCATTTGGGTCCAGAAGCTGGATCTAAAACCAGAATACCAACTTCACATTCAAAGCAAGAAGACACACCATTAGCATTCAGTGACTGTGGACATGTTGGATGGCTACAAGAATTACAACCATTTCCTTTTCTCATATCTCTAAAGGGAGGATTGTTGTAACAGTATGGGCAAAAAGGATAACTCTGAAAAAAGAAAAAATAACCACTTTTTAAAGTCAATTCATATGAATAACAAAGACTGATATAATAAGCAAGCAAATAACTGCATCCTACAAAGTGTATACAAATAAGCATACAGTACCTTTCCTTTTGTTCCTCCTGACCAAAATAGCAATTCAAATTCATCTAATGGGCATCTTAATTCTTTATAGATTTTTATGTTACCATTTTGAGGGAGGCTAAACGTTTCATCACATTGGGAACAGTGCAGACGGCTAGGTTTAGCTGCAACATATTTCATATACCGACGACACTTGCCACAACTGTCAATATAATAAATATAAATATATAATTTTCCTACATTAAAAATTTATGTAAGTAAATTGCTATAATTTTCTTGAAATTTCCTTAAAAATTAGTACATAGTTAAAATAATTTAAAGGCAATAAATAATTTAATAAACTGCTTAAATTATTGGCTCTAGGTCCATAAAAAAAATAACACTGTTTACTTTTATGGTTACTGCTAGCTTAAAATATTAGCTCATCAAGATTTCTTTATGAAGTTAAAATTGAAAACAGAATTTTGCAAACCGTTAATAATAGATTATCCTGACTTCCACTTTCCATATTTAAAAAAAAAAAAAACTTTGTAAAATTATTTATCACGCAAATGTTGAATAAAAAGTAATTGACTTATGACTGGATGGGAATATTTTAATGAATGAAAGACAAAATGTGTCCTTAAAATTTGCAACATAACTGATTTTAATATCTAACCGAATAACATTTATTATCTAACATTTTACAGTGAAGCCTCACATATCAGAGACCTCTTCAAATCCAACATTTTGTTTTGGTTTTTTTTTCTTGTCCCCCATCCCCCGAAAAATTAAGTTTTTAATTTTTTTCTCATTTAACCAGACACCTCACTTTTCTGAACAACAGACAGAGAAAACAGATGCAACACCTCATTTTAATTTACCAGACAAAATCAAAGAGCAATTATACAGCACCGGATTAAAACCAAGAGATTACGGTAATATTAAATATTTGTTCCAATTTAAAATTTCTTAAGATTAAAATGATTAACATTTCTAATGAATAAAAGTTAATTTCTCATATGATTGAGTTTTGTAATATATGATTTTGTACCAAAAAAAAGGTTCTCTTAATTTCTTCACAGCATGACTCATGACAACCAATGGCAATCAACTGACAGCAACACTCTTGCAATGCTGATTGGTCAGAAATGTTTCACAAATAACAAATTGCACATAAGCTCCCTGTTCGTGTCAAGCCTTCTAGTAACCAAAAATTCTGTTAAATACTGTATCATGAAGAGACAAGTGTTTGTCGATAAAAAAAAAAACCTAAGGAAAGAATTCGTACTTTGGCTGAGGATTTTGGAATCAGCAAAACTGCTATCAGTAACATTTTAAAGAAAAGCAGAATAATTGGAAGCCATCGAAAATAACATTAACCCCCGAGCTAAAAAGGATCAAGTTCACTAATATCAACAGAGATCTTGGAAAAAAAGTGATAAAAACAAATACAATTGGTTTGATAAAGCTGTTCAATAAATGCTCCTGTCAGCAGCCCTATATTGCAGAAAATAGCAGTTTATTACATGAAGGACTTTAACATCAGCAGAGAAGATTTCAAGGAGCATCATCAGATATTTTCAAGGCTGCAAAGTAAGCAAAGATCGAATTACCGATTTATTTTGTGTTATACTACTAGATTTTGAGCGATCGTTAGTCATGCCGAAAACCCTGTGTTTTAGAAACATCAGAAAGGAAAAATTACTAGTCTCGTATTACTGCAACACCAAAGCATAGATGATTAGAAAAGTGTTTGAAGAATGGCTGCTTTCTATTAATTGATCCATGCAATGGAATGTTCTTCACTCCTGGATAACGCTCCCTGCCATAAGGGACAACAGCAGTTCACCAACATGGCATGGCTCTTCCTATCTCCAAAATACAGTTCAATGTTACAATAGACTGGCCGCTTCAGGGGTCTCGTTGTCAACGGTTGACTGTACACGTACGTGTTATTTATTATTATTGTATATACTTATTCTGTATGTACATTACACATGTACATGTATTTGTAAAATGGAATAAAATCAGTAAAGCAAATCTATAAATCGTTGTTTATTATAACTGTCGTATGATATACATTTAGCAGATAATAGTGGGTTGATGCATAAACGTGGCTTTACAAACAATCAATAAATCCACTTCCATTGAAATTTTGTCTGCGTTGCAAAAACACCAATTTAGTTTAACAAGACCGTTAGGCTCAATCCTGAAGGTGTCTGCTTAAGTGAAGGGGAATGGTGATGCGTGTGATCCTATGTACTGGCACAGGCAAGGCCACACCTTACACTCTCTACAATGTAATAGGTATTGTCTTTCCATGCACCATGAGTGTGCACTAACATTACACATGGGGGTGGCCGTGGCCTGGTTGTCTCGTCGGTTGGCTAGCCAATCGATGGAGTTCAGCAACTTCAGGCGCGGCCAGCTGCTGGTTGGGTGACGGCCTGGGCTTGAGGGCCGCCGCTGGCGGGACAGCTATTTGGGGCGCGGCTGTTGGGGAACTTTGGTCTGACCCATTTGCCGATTGACCATAGCTGGTGTTCCAGCAGTTGGTGACAGCCTCTGGTTCGTTTATCCCCAGCAGCTTTTCCATCATGAAACCCCCCGTGCTTCGGAGGGCACGTTAAGCCGTCGGTCCCGACTGCTACTGTCATCTCGTAGCAGTCGTTATTAATGGGATGGCGCAAAACTCCCTCATAGGAGTAGGTGCCGCAGATTATCGCTTGCGATAATCTACCCTCTGTACCAGATAAGATAAGAAACATTACACATTCTATTCAGAACAGAAAGTCGGTGGAGAAAAATGTTTTCCAAACAGGAGCAGCGGTTCTAGCTTAAGGAGTGATACTGCAAAATTGATACTGCAAAGGAGTGATACCAGGGACTTGTAGAGGCCTGGGGAGCTGATGCATTACCGTACAGTACGGCAAGGAAGTGAGTGAACACTTTAAACATGGATACGAGAATGTGAGTGACAAACTCAATCCTAGGCAGCCCGCCGTTTCAGAATGCACCAGGGATGACAGTTTCTGACTTGATGGCCAATGATCGGCAGTGGACCGCTTGTGAGATTATCAGGGTTTGTATACCGTTTTTCATGAAATAAAATAATAATAAGCACCCCCTCCCCCCCCAAATTTTTAAGCATCTCTAGCGCAATTAATCTATGTATTATCAGGCAAGTCTGCCTTATATGAATGAGTGTGTATATTAAATAGATCCAATAGGCAAAGTTTAAAAGAAAAAACGAAATACAAGAAAAATTTAAAACATTTTATGACACATTTACTTATGGATCTTAAAAACCACAAGTAATTTTATGACAGAGTTGATACGTTTCAGAAGTAGCCTTCTTCAGGACACGAGATCTGGGGCTGCTGACAGAATTTTGATATAAACTACGAAAATGGAAAAAGATCATAGACAATTCTGGGGCTATATTGAGGGATTGTAAAAGGGAGTCTATGGTATGGCTTTCCTGTGCTAATCTGCATCAGTGCGATCATTATTAAATTTTTAATCCTCGCATATACACATCTAAAATTCACTTTGCATAATAATCATCATTAAACTATAAAAAAATCTTAAAACTACAGAAAACAGTGAATTTTTAACACTACAGAGACTCCAAATATCTGGTATGAATGAAAACTGAACACCTCAGAATGGCTACCAATATGACCCATTTATGAATGAATCACCAATCGATAAAAAGACAAAAACAGAGAATCTCAACTCTGATGTGCAATAATGCACTAATAAACTTATTCATGTCAGAGACCATAAGAAAAGTAGTTTTCATGCCCATTCTATATCATTATACACCATTCAAAATAATTAGGACTGCAGCTGACTTTGGTAAAATTATGCAAGCCAAACATGTAACATCTAAAACCAAAATTTATAAAATGCAGGTAATAAAGACAGCTGAATCATGTTATATCCATATAAACAACTTAAGATCTTTGACATTAGAATGGGCTAAAAAATAACAGTTTTCTGGGATCTGCTTTAATCACATTTTAATGTGGTACATCTTAAATTCTGTAGTTGTATAATGTTGCAACAGCATGATTATCATGATCAACGATATAGATTCCTACTGGTAGGCTGGCAGCAAAATCAACTAGTCGAGTGCCTTAGTAGTGTTTGTCATGGATTCAATTCAGAGACTAGAGGAAATGTTCTAAGAAGGTAAAGTCAAGGCCATCAATGAGCAAATACAGCAAGGGATGACCATTATCTATTATTAACAACTATCAGATAAGGTAGAAAAATGCTATTCAAAAACTTCAGTGATAAAGTCTCATGCCAAGGAAAAAAACAGTTGTCAACTCAAACTACTGTATTTTTTCGAATATTGGCCGCATTCACTTTAGGCCGCAACCACAAATTTGACGGTGGAACGAAAAAATAACCGTTTAAAAGGCCGCAATTCACTTTAGGCCACAAACTTCTAAGGGCTACAAAAAGATCGAACTACTTCGTTTTAGCATCCCACAGTATCTTAAATAGTAATTTTGACAGCAGTTTTATTATTTATATAACCTTTCAAATTATTTTTATATATTTAATGAAACTTTTATAAATTTATTAATGAAATGTGTAAATAATTATAGTGATTTCATTTTAATGAGCGAGTATAACTTATTTCATTAGCAGCAGCCATGGTTCTATCAACGAAATGCTGACCAATAGCACAATAGGGCATTCTATGACATCACAACACCTTGGAGTAGAGTGAGCTTGAAGAACTCTCCGACTATCGCCGACAATTTTAACACATGAATTTCATAATAATGTATGAATGAAAATACAAGGTCTTTATAATTAAAGTTCCATTTTGACATGGACGAAAAAAAAAAACTACTGGACCAAAAGCTATAATACTTGGTAATATTATACAAGAGGGCATGGGAAGTTCATACCCACCAAAAAAAAAATTAGTTCAAAAGGTCACCACCAGCATGGAATGGCGCTCTATGCAATATTCGTATACAAAATTAGACACGAAGACACAGGTTAACAATGTGGTTTTTGCACATGCGCTTTAAAAGTCATTTGGTTTTCAGAAATAAGAAAGAGAGCCTCATTGTCAGTACGCCTCATTTGTTACTAGTCGACGATGTCTGTTACCATGCAAGACTGCGTTTCTGGTTAAATGTTATTATGAATGCAATAGCAATGTACGGCAGGCTTTGCAACATTATTGTACCGCTCGATGAATACATGTACGTCGGGGGCCAATGACACCGCAGAGTTTGATGAAGATGATGACAGTTTGAAGCCACATGTTTGTTATCAGTAGCACCTGGCCGAGGAAGGAAACCCGTCTCTGAGGCAACCGTGGAGGCTGTTTCAGTAGCCGTAGAGGAAGCAAAAATGGAAACCTCACAAGGGGCGTGCAGCGTAAGTGCTGTTGCACACGTCGAATGGACTTACCACTGAGTATGGTGTACAAGATCGTACATTAAGTGCTGCGGTACTACCCATACAAAATCCACCTTGTCTAACAACTCGAACCTAACGATCTTCCTCGTAGAGAAACCTTCGCATTGGAATTCCTTGCACGGATGAAGGTGGACGAGCATTGGCCATGGAACATTTTGTGGACGGAAGAGGCCCATTTTTACCTGAATGGGGATGTCAACACCCATAACTGCAGGATTTGGGCCACCAGTCCCCCTCATGTTCTCCACCAAATTCCATTGCATTCTCCTAAAGTTACCGTTTGGTGTGGTATGACAGCAAATGTCATAATCGGACCATATTTTTTTGAAGATCAGTCGAGAGATGGACTCGTGACATGCACTGTGACTGCTGCTCGCATGGCGTCGATGCTAAGAAGTTTTGTGATACCAGAACTTCAGCAACGTGGCATTTTAGACAGCAATGATTTTTATGCAGGATGGGGCTCCACCTCATATTGGTACATGTGTCAAACAGTTACTTCAGCAACATTTCACAGATGAACAGATTATACGCCGAAACTTCCCCCTTTCTTGGCCACCCCGGTCACCAGATATCAACCCCTGTGACTTCTGGCTCTGGGGTTACCTCAAAGCCACTGTTTATGGTGATAACGTCAGGAATTTGGCGGAACTGAAAGATGCGATACGCCGACAGGTGCGCAACATTCCTCCTGATATGCTACGAGCTACAGTTGAGAACGCAGTAATCCGGTGTAACCTGCTTTCAGTAAATGGTGGAGGCCACATTCAACATGTAACTAATTTTAGTAACGATTAAGGACTTGTTAACCTGTGTTTTCGTGTCTAATTTCGTATACGAATATTGCATAGAGCACCATTCCATGATGGTGGTGACCTTTTGAACTAATTTTTTTTTTTTTTTTTTTTTTGGTGGGTATGAACTTCCCATGCCCTCTTGTATAATATTACCAAGTATTATAGCTTTTGGTCCAGTAGTTTTGTTTTTTTTTATGGCCATGTCAAAATGGAACTTTACTTATAAAGACCTTGTATATGTGACTGGTTAATTATTGTCTGAAGGCTTAGAATATTAATTTCATTGTTAGAAAACGATTCAACAAAAGCTGGTTAATTTAAAGCCATGAACTCAAATCCACCGTCTTTATCGGATAATTTTTGCCGATCTACGCCGACCAAAAATCATTTCAGTTGTGGGGAGGGGGGAAGTATTAATATAAAAAAAGCGAACAATAATTCGACTCTATTTTACTATAAATTTTGTATAAATAAGTACAATTGTCTCGTACAATAAATTAGAGTTGAATTTCTTTCTTCTACTAATAAATATTACCCCATTCCCCCACAAAAAAAAAACAAACAAAAAAACTGCTCCCGATTTCACAGTTATAGATGAGCATTTTTTTTAATAGTAGAATAATTTCTGGTCGATAGCAAATACAATCCATTCATATTTTACCTATTTTCTCTTATATTTGCTTCCTAACTTTTTATACAAAAATTCTGTTACACTTTATACTTTTTGAAAAGGTAAATCGATTGCTGATCGGTAAAAAATTATCCGATAAAAACACGCTGGATTTGAGTTCATGGCTTTAAATTATCCAGCCTTTGTTCAATCGTTTTCTAACAGCAAAATTGATATTCTAACCCTTCAGAATAATAATTAACCAGTCACATATATTTTCATTCATACATTATGAAATTCATGTGTTAAAATTGTCGGCGATATTTGGAGAGTCCTTCAAGCCCACTCTACTCAAGGTGTTGTGATGTCATAGAATGCTCTATCGAGCTACTGGTCAGCATTTCGTTGATAGAACCATAGCCACCGCTGATGAAATAAAAGTTATACTCGCTCATTAAAATGAAATTACTGTAATTATTTACACATTTCATTAATAAATTTTTAAGAGTTTCATTAAGTACATAAAAATAAATTAAGATAGTTATATAAATAATAAATTTAGTATCTAAATTACTATGTAATATACTATGGGACACTAAACGAAGTAGTTCGATCTTTTTTTTTGTTCTATCCAAAATTACCGATAATGACTTTTTAATTCAGAAAAAAAAATTTTTTTCAGGCTGTACTCACTTTTGGCAGGGCTCCTAAAATTTTCGATTTTTTTTTGGGCTTAATTGCGCCTATATTCGAAAAAATACGGTATCTACAATTGCTTGTGCTATGTTCATCCTTATGCATGGTCTATAACCGCACAACATTGTACATCCTGTATAAATTGGAATGAGGAACACGGCAGCTGAGTAGAAACAAGTGTATTCAAAATAAATAATGAATATAAACTGGAGCTAAATCTCCAAACATAAGGTAACTATATTATTTGAAAAAACGAAGGAAAAGGTGTACGGGTGTCTACGATAGTCCAATTGATAGAGGCATCGAGCATGTGACACTCAAGGTTCCTGGTTCGAACCAGGTCGCAGAATTTTTCCTTCCATTTTTTCAAATAATATTGTTAAATGGATTCAAGTTCTCTTCTCTGATGAGTTGTGAATCAGCCTAAGTCTGCCAATTGATGATTTATCTGTAGGGAAAGTAGCATATGAAATAATCCAAATTTATGCAGGAACCGTTACATTTCAATGATACGATAAAGGATCTGGATAAGCTTAAGAGTATGGATAGATCTTATGTCATCCAAGATAGGGTCCGATACCAAAAGACGATGCAGACTAGATTCTCAGATCTACTGCAAATTGTGTCATTCATCCTTTTCATAAAAAAACAAGACGCCACCACTTTTCCACAACAAGGTTTATTCACCATGAATATGTATTTCGAGTACTATGCACTCATTTTTCAACATGAGTGATGCAAACAATGCCAACAGGTCATTTATATACATAGCTAACCAATCAGGTTCCAATTATACAAATACATGGAAGGTTTAAGGTCCAATCAGATAAATTATCTTGTACAGTGATTTATACTTATTTTTAAAAGCACTACAAGCCAATGGGGTAAATTCTAATGCATAGTGGTTACTTTTTATTTCTTTATCCTTTTCATAGATGGCAACACTAATTCGGGGTTCTCCCCAGGCCTTTTTGAAGGGGTGCACCATCCGGCTGAATGCACATAACGCTTTTAAAGTCTGTCTCAAAAGTAGAGAGACTTTGCAAAAACTGTCACATCAAACACTGTATGATCAGTAAATTTTTTGACCATACCAAATAAAACACTATTTATTCACACTGTGAACATGACTATTACATATTTTCAAAAATAAATAGCTTTTTGTTTTTTTACAAAAAAATATTTTGAAATAATCAGTACAAAAAAGTGTCTCTAAAGTATAGAGACTCACCTAAATAAACAACAGTGTTCAAGCCATGTTCAAATAAAGTTACCATTGGACTTAATTACTTGAAACACTATCTTTCATTGATGAGATCAAGTTTTGAAGAAGAACTTGGATCCAAATTAAACCAAACCATTTCGATTTCACTTTTCAATTCTGCAATGGAAGAGTATCATTTGCATAAATTTTGTGTCATCACTGCCCAAAGGTTCTCAATAGGATTCAAATCCGGACTTTTGGCTGGCCAATTCATCACATTGATACCCTGTGCTTTAAACCACTGGTTTGTTGACCGTTGATTTGTGTATACTAGCATTGTCCTGCTGAAAAAATGCCATTGTTCCCAACCAAAAAAAGACATGAAAGGTACCAAGTGGTTTTCCAGTGTTTCTTGGTACTTAAAGGAGTTTTGTCTCCCAGTCAAAAATGCCAAACTGGTAGTCCCATTGAAGGAGAATCACCCCACACAATCACACTTCCACTGCCTTGCTGGTTGCTATAAAAGGATTCTGGTTCCTTCCTCAAATCATGCCAGTAAAATGCATTTCCATTGGGACCATCCAGGTCCCACTTCTTTTCATCAGAAAAAATTACAGAAAGCCACTCACCTGTCCACGACATACGCTCCCGAGCCCATTCCAATCGAACTCTCTTGTGCTCCTTGGTTAGATGTGATTTTGCCTTCTTCCTAGTGTAAACAAGTACAGGATTTGCCTTAATTCTTCTGTGTACAGTATCTTTGGATATTTGTCCAACCAATTCACGTGGTATTTTCCCGTAAGGAATTTGTACCAGTAGCAGCAAGCCGAAAAATCTGGTGCACATCTCGTTAAGTAGTGCTTGTTGGCCGTCCTGTTAGATTCACATATTCGTTGCTCTGCAATGATTTTTTGTACAACAGACTTGGATCTTCCAATTTCAGCAGAAATTTCTCTAACTGTCTTGCCAATTGCTGTCAACCTCCAGATTTCACTTATTTCATCTTTAGCAATGTCTTTTCCACGAGGCATGTTTATTGTCACTCTATTGTGCAGGAATTAAATACAAATTATAACTTACTTTATAATTTGGCCTATTCCAAAGGGTAAATTTTATTTAAAACAGGTTATGACCATTCAGTTTGGAGGTGAGTCTCTATACTTTTGAGACACTTTTTTGTACTGATTATTTTAAAATATTTTTTTGTAAAAAAACAAAAAGCTATTTATTTTTGTAAATATGTAATAGTCATGTTCACAGTGTGAATAAATAGTGTTTTATTTGGTATGGTCAAAAAATTTACTGATGTGCTAATGTTACAGTTTTTGCAAAGTCTCTATACTTTTGAGACAGACTTTTATTAGTTTTTAATTTTTGTCTGCCCTGCTATTTTATTTTTCCACCTAGCTGATAAAATTTTCTGGGGAGAGCATGCTTCAGGAAAGAATTGGGCATTTAGAGCATGTCTCCCAAGCAAAATCAAATTACATTGCAATAACGCTGATATCTTCATTGAATTTTAATGAACTGGAAACTGTTCTCATTTAGGGATAGTAAAGATAATCCTGAAGACTTCTTCAATAACCTCATCAATTCGAAACTACACACGCTATTACAGAACAGCTATCATCTTAAAAAGAACAATTTTCCCCCTGTTGTATAGATATTGTTGTATATCATATCATATTGTGCATAGAAATTCACTTGAACTGCTATTATTACTGAATATTCTACTATATCTTACATTAAAATTTAATATTACTTTCAATGATGTCAGTCTCACATGCTTTTCCTTAATTTTTGCTTTTGCTTCCCTAATTATTTTGAGGGTATAGAATTTAAAGAAAGGAATTGTATTTTTCCTACGGTTCCAACAAACTGAAAAGAGATTCAATTTGAATACCAGATATTTGGAGCTTACTGCATTTAAAATATGTATTCATTTACCGGGACATTGGTTTACCACTATCTGACAAAGAAGAAAAAGATACTTCAAATAATTCATCCATTCCTGAAATGTTGCAGACAAAGTAATGAAACTTTAACTTAAAAATGGTCAAAGCATGATGAAGTACTGCATCAAAATCAGCTTCACCAGAAGCAATCAAGTTCAACTGCTTTTCAACAGCCGATCTCATAGTTGGAAGCACTAAATCTGCATCAATCTAAAAACAGAAACATTTCTTTGTTAATTATTTAAATTACTTTAAATTAAGATTTACGAGGCACATTTCAAAAAGAAGACCGATCGATTAAAAAATGAGAACAAAAGAAAAATTTGACTGAGTTTCCTCGAATCAGTGTATAATGTGATAGTTCTTATAGGCTCCATGAAATTAACCAAAAGCAAGTTGCCATGATTTTAGTCCCAGAAGAGTTGTCGTGATTTTCCTTTGAAATTGAGTTTGCTTGATTTTTTTTTGTTTGGGGTGAATCAGAATGATGTCACTGCATAGATTGATCTTGTGCCCAGTGACTACTATCTCTTCCTACAACTCAAGAACTGGCTTGGGTCTCAAGAATTCAAGGAAATTGAAAAGTGGAAAACTTCAGTGCAAAACTGTCTGAAATTCCAGGTGGCAGAATTTTAGGAGTAATGTTTAAATTAATTTGTTTCACGATGTCAAACAAGTTGGAACGAAATGGTGACTGTGTAGAAAAATAATGAAAGAATTTATGTATTTGGAACCATTTATAAATTTTTCATTTTTTCCTCATTTTATATCGGGTCAGCCCTTATTTTTGAAATGCGCCTCATACTTTAAATTTTTGTGGTTACTGTTATTGTTTGTTTATAAGGTGAATTAAATTAGTTAAACAGTGTAAATGAAGAAACTGTCCAAAATAATCCAGAAAAATTTTTCAGTAAAGAATGGGACTCATAGTTCTAATCACTAAATTTGGACATCCTTAATGAAATGTACAAGATATGATTCCGAATGGATATGCAAAACTCACAACAGAGAATTATTGCAGTATATTTTCTATTATGAAACTTCTTCACACCAATGGGGTTTGAGTTGCACATAATTAATGAAATGAAATTGGGAAATTAATTTGCTATGCAATATTGATAAAGACACTGGCTGAGATGCTTTCTAAGCTCAAATATGAACGATGGAAAATAATATTCCGAGCCGAGTCTCATTTATTGCTGAACAATTTTCTTAATTATAAGAAAAGGTAACAGTATTCAAACAACAGAAACTAATTAATTCTCCCGAGATACTGTTGGGGAGAAAATCCTAAAAGAGTCGTCGTTTCAGAGATGCTGGCACCAGCTCTTCTTGCACAGGCAATCATCCCTTAAATCTTTTGTCTTACCCATTTTGACATTAACTTCCATGATAACTACATCGTCCGATGCCGAGCGTTCATTATACAGGGTGATTCGTAAGTCCCCAAACTCCAAGTTTAATACGTATTTACTGCAAAACCATAAAAGATATCAGAGTACTGTGTGACCTTTGGAATGCGCTACACAATGTGAGAGCCACGTGATACGACGCTTGCGTGGGTGCGGACGAAAAGTGATGTCATTCATGGTTCTCACGCAAGAACAGAGTCCAACTTCATGCAGTGAAACTCTTGCGCTTAAAACCTTAAAACATTAACAGTAAACAATCCGAAGAACGAAGCCCTTGCACTACTCGAATTCTGTATGGCCTTAGCTTTAGACATTTAGTAGCCCTCTAATAAGCTGAATACGAGGTCCCTAACTCTTGAGACAGCCGTCGAAGTGACTTCTATGGTGAGCGCTGCAGGAAAGTTTGAATTGTCTTCAGAAACATGGTCGTAACCACAGCCCATCGGGTGAAACTTATCATACACACTGCCTATCTCGTAAAACCGGTGTACAAGATCATATACAGTTGTTTCTCCTGGTACAGTATAGGAGCATCAGGAAACTGCCTTTGAAGGGGCTGAATGCAACGTTGGTACAATTTTTTCGTGAAATAAACTTCTAAGAATGTGACTCTGTTCTTGTGTGAAAACCATTACCGACTAAATGCCACTGTTCGCTCATGCCTGCGCAGCGCATTCCAAAGGTCACGTGCAACTACCACAAGAAGCAATAATTGGATATCTTCTATGGTTATGCAGCAAATGCGTTTTAAACTTGGAGTTTGGGGACTTTCGAATCACCCTGTATAAGCAACTCTGTGTTGTTACATTACTCTACGTCACTTTCGGACTGGTTTAGTTTCAAATAAGGGGTGTCTCTAATTTTTTGGCCACTCAGTGTATGTGATAATTAATAATAGCATCGGAATGAAAATTCATTCCTACAGCAGCTAACCATAAGTGAGCACAAAAGAAATATTGTCTGCAAATAAAAGCAGTTTGGGACAACTAATTATATATGTACGAAAGTCAAGTCAATATATAAGTTGTAAAAATAAAATATCTCCAAATTGCTGCAATGTGAAATTGTGCTATGAATATCAGTCTTGCAATAATCCTTTATGCAAGTGTCAGTGTAAGTGGCAACACCACCGTGTAACTTATAAGAAGCTAGTAGTCATGCTTTCGTGCGCCATGAGTCATTCAAGTGTCAAGTAGATAAGATGGCATTTATGCTAGCCAATTATACATGTGATGAACAGGTCGTAATTCGACTTCTGTGGGCGCAGGGCAAATCTGCTGAGCAAGTGCACAAGGAAATGTTACCTGTTTTATGATAACAAATGTTTATCCAGGAAAGTCATTTATCCAGTGGCATTCTTCTGTTGGATGACAAAGCTCATCCACAGTACCAATATCACTGTCTGGATTTGGCACCTTCCGACTTTCACCTCTTCGTCCCACTGAAGAATCACCTGGATGGTCACTGGTTCCAGGATATGGAGGAGAACTGTTGGGAGGTTACCAGCTGGCTCGGGGGTGGCCGTGGCCTGGTTGTCTCGTCGGTTGGCTTGCCAATCGATGGAGTTCAGCAACTTCAGGCGCGGCCAGCTGCTGGTTGGGTGACGGCCAGGGCTTGAGGGCCACTGCTGGCGGGACAGCTATTTGGGGCGCGGCTGTTGGGGGACTTTAGTCTGACCCATTTGCCGATTGACCATAGCTGGTTTTCCAGCAGTTGGTGACAGCCTCTGGTTCGTTTATCCCCAGCAGCTCTTCCATCATGAAACCCCCGTGCTTCGGAGGGCACGTTAAGCTGTCGGTCCCGGCTGCTACTATCATCTTGTAGCAGTCATTATTTACTGGGATGGCGCAAAACTCCCTCGTAGGAGTAGGTGCCGCAGATTATCGCTTGCGATAATCTACCCTCTCTACCAGATACTAGATACCAGCTGGCTCTGATACCAACCATAAACCTTCTTCGCTGCTCGCTTTGAAGGACTCGTGAAAGACTGGGACAAGTGCCTAAATGTTCATGGAGATTACGTTGGAAAACAAACAAAATTTCATCAGTCAACTATTTCAACTTTCATTTGTATGTCATTTTGTGACTTGTATATTGACTTGCCCTCGTATAATTTAAAATTGGATTCTATTAATTATATCATTGTGAAACCTTTATTTTAAAAGAATTTGTATGTTGTTTGTTACTTCTCTCCCTGAAGATCACAAAGAAATAAATTGAGAGCCCTCTCGTTCCAAGGATTATATTTCTGATCATCAACAATAGTTTGTTTACAGCTTGAATTAGAATTCCAGTAATTTTTTAAATAAATCCTTGTGAATTCAAAATACTGTTTAACTTTTATAAAATCACACAATTTTTAATGATCCTTTAAAGCAGGAATTACTTAAGAAAAGAAAACAACTATTCATTTTGTACTGAGTTCCCCCCCCCCCTCATCCTCTTATTAATCTTATCCCATTACATCTAGCTAACAGAATAAAAATTTTAAAATTATTTAAAACCATCTGATCTCTGAGATGAAAAATTATTCAGTTTCTTTTGTTATTTAAAAAGATAAATGACATTTTGTTTTCAATAAAAAGAATCAAATTAAAAAAAACAGTAAATAAAAATACCTTTTGATAACCATGAACAAGAACAATCCCCAAAGTCATGGGAATAAGACGCCGGCCACTCTGTACTGAAACATAATTCCTTTGACAAATATTATTGATGTGAACAGGAATGGATGCATCAGTGCCAATTCCATGTTTTTCCATTAACGTTATTAATTCACTTTCAGTTAAATAATCAGGTGGGTTGGTTTGTTTTTCAGCCAACTTTATCTAAAGAAATAAAACAAAATTTAAAAAAACTTTTTTATGTTTAAGCAAATAATAAAATTTATAAATGTACAAGGTGATTATAATTAAAGTCCCTTTGTAAAAATGCTATAAAAAAACAACCATGAGTCCGAATGACTTCAAATTTGGACTGAGCATTCTTGAAGAAGGGGCATTTGATATGGATAAGAAAAAAAATAGTTCCAAAATTTATCACTAGATGGCGCTAATACTGTACTGTATAATAAAAAAAAAATCATGTTTAACTTGTTTTAGTGTCAATTGCATTCCTTGACCAACTTTAATGTAAAAACATCATGCCATAAACAACTCATGCCAAAGCCGTCGTATTTCAATTCAAAATGTCACTTCTAGCTGAATCCGCTTCAGTTATGCCGCTTACAGCGCCATCTAGTGATAAATTTTGGAACTATTTTTTTCTTATCCCATATCAAATGCCCCTTCTTCAAGAATGCTCAGTCCAAATTTGAAGTCATTCGGACTCATGGTTGTTTTTTTATAGCATTTTTACAAAGGGACTTTAATTATAATCACCTTGTATATACACTTAATGTAGCCACCTTTAATACGGCCACTCGCTTTTTATGGCCACTCCAGCCTGGTCCGGAATTAATGTGGCCCCCCTCCTTAAAATATCTCACTTAAAAAACCAGTTAATATGGCACTTAAACATAGTCCCGAAGCAGCCATATTAAGCGGCAACTACTGAATCAAGAGGAGGATGGGTGGGGGAGGGGGGGGGGAGAAAGGAAGAGAGATTATTTTAAATAATGATATAACCTTAAACAAGACAAAATTATGGAGAATATACAATGTCCATATTTTAAATACAATTTAGATATAAATTTTGACCACACGGTGGTCATCATTCATGTTTGTATTCTTGTTGATTGATGACCAACGTGTTGTGGCATCATGACAACACCCCAGAAATGCTGTATGCATCTTACAAAGACCATTCGTTTAGTACTTTTTGAAGTACTCTCCCTCAGCTTCCACACAAAGTTTTATCCTCCTGAACCAATCGGACATGCATTTTTTCAGTACTGAGCAGTGCTGCTAGGATGTCATCGTCATTATCGAAATGATTGTGGGGAACAAAAAGAAGTCGCAAGGTGTTGAGTCTGAAGAATAGGGGAGATGTCAACATATTCAACAGATTTTCACAAAAAAACTCAGTTGTCTTAACGGCAGCATGTGCTGGGGCATTGTCATGATGCCACAACATCCTGTTCCGATCTTCAGACGCTTCTCCTTCCACTTTTGTATGACTTTTGGCATGCAGGATATCACATACCACTGTCTTTATGTTTACAAGCCAAAACTGCACAAATGGCCAGTAAAACAGAACAAAGTTGCCACCATCACCTTCTTAGCACTCCGAGAACACTTGCATTTCTGCAGTGGTCCTTGCCCTTTTGGAAGCCACCGTTTGGATTGTTCCTTATTTTCGGGGTTGTAATGATAAAGCCGTGTTTCATCACCTGCGCAGATGTCATTGATGCCCCATTGTTGAACCTTTCTATCATTTCTTGGCACCACTGAACTCAGGCTGATTTTTGCTCCTGGGTCAAAAAATGAGGGATCCATCATGACAAAACCTTCCTGAGTTACAGGTGTTCATGAAAGACTGTTTTAACCGCTGATGACCATCGGTTACCCAGGCTTGCTTCAATCCGGGAGTAGGTTACCCAACTGTCATTCGCAATCATATCCAACACAGCATGGATGTTTTCCGGCCTAAATGCATCAACTGGCCATCCATTGGGAGGTTCATCTTCAAGTGACAGTCGTCCCCTCTTAAATTCATGATACCAGAAAAAAACTGCCCCTTTAATCAGAACTCTGCCAGGAAATCTGTTGTAAAGTTTCAAAACAATCCAACATTTCTTAACCTTTGAAATAATCATAGAAAATCACAGTATGCCATGCTGCTGATTCAGCTATCTGCCAATGTGCATGCTTTAGAAGTATGCCATACAAAAACCATGCAACATGGCACACTCAAATCTTGCATGCAACCATATGATAAAGTGAAGTAGTTGGAGAAAGTAAAACAAATTTGGTGGGATGTATGAATTGTTCCTGGCTAAAAACTTTTAGAGTGCCCCTCATAAGTCCCCATATTTAAACTGCGATATGTTATGGTTTGAACATACACACAAGGTGCGTATTTCCCGTTAAAGACACCGAATTAGATCATCTGCACATGCTGTATAAAAATTGTGTTGGCAGTCCATTTCCAACATCTGTGAAAACTATGGCAGGTACTGCGATATAAATACATTTCTTATGATTGCTGTATACTTAAATATAGTATTATTAGTTCTCAAGTAAGAGAAGCTTTGAGACACCCAACACATCCAGGTTAAATAAATCCTTAAAAGAACCATCCTAAGTCAAATGATCACGATTCAAAAATATTAGAGAAATAGGAAAATAAAGGAAAAGTGCATATAGTTGTTGCTGTTGAATGTAAAATACTGTTTTATGTGAGATACAGTTTTAAAATCTACCCTTGTCCCTATTTTCACCTAAGGTCATGAATCTTGGCTAATAACCGAAAAAGTGTGATCGTGGATGCAAGCGGCCGAAATGAGATTCACGAGAGGTGAGGAAGGTGTTTCCCTACCAGATAGAGTGCACAGCAGCACAATCAGGGAGTTTTTAAGTGTTGAGCCGCTACTTCTCTGCGTTGAGAAGTCACAGTTGTGTTAGTATGGCCACGTGATACGGATGCCACAAACTAATCTTTCTGGATAGTTGCCATTTTTCAACCCGGTGGATAAGAGACCAAGGGGTTGGCCTGGAACTAGGTGATAGGCTACATGGAGAATCTGGGTTTGAGTCACTTGGATATTATCCTTAAGGACATGTGTCTGATGGCAGAGTTTCACGAGCACTGGAAATGCTCCATAGGGTTGCTGCCCTCACGACCCTAAGCGGATAAGCAGGTTTGAAAAGTACCTAAGTAAGAAAGATACAGTAGAATTTTCATGATATGACAAAACAAAGAATATCTGTGAATTTTATGTAATACAATCGAAACTGGATATCTCAAATTCACAAGAGACCGGGCCAAATATTCGATTTACTAGGTTCGACGAGTTATCAGGTTCGTCTCTGGATGTGAAAACGAAAGCGACAGTTGTTATACGGAAGTGAAAAACGATCATTTTAAAGCAGAAACAAATTTATTTCATCATTTAAAATAACATCATTTATAAAATCAGCAATGGTGGACTTTGTCACAACAGAGAAAAAAATCTAACAATGGGTTATTTCCCAATTATACAATCGGGTGGGTTCGCTTCTAGTTTAAAACTAGTTGTTACCCGCGGCTTCGCCCGCCCGTGCCATCTGTTGAGGGGAATTACAAAGCAAAAGCAGATAATTTTAAATGAAAACCCCAGAAAGTGAGGAGGGGGGGGGGCATAGGGGGCTGATTTTTGGCGATAGAGCAGGTCCTTTATTGATAAGCCTGCCCTGAAAATTTCAAGTCACTAGCTCAAACCGTCTAGGAGGAGATAGAATTACAGATAAATAAATAAATAAATACACGCAAGAGTTTTAGTATATAAGATAAAAATACATATCATTTTGCAAAATATTCAGAAATTGTTGTTTGTTTTAAAGTGTGTACTCACGTTAGGGGCAAAAAATTATCCAAGTTATAACAAGAACTAAAAACGTGATTGGGAACATCTGGCTTGGTCATATCCAACAAGCATTAAATTATTCATTCAAGTCAACACCATCCTTCTTCGTTTGACCAATACCAGTTATCTTTTCTCATTCGGGGTTATTTCCTATAATTCCACTGGGTTCAATGCAGTTTCAAACCAGTTATCAGCTCCTTGATTTGAGGGCTGACAAAAATGCCTTCCTTTATTTTTGCGTCGCTGATGCAGGGAAATTTCGGTCTCAGATGCTGGAATCCCACGCCCTACCTGCCTATTGCCTTTTCAAAGGTTTTCATAAAACCCTGTTGATATTAAGTGGAAGCAGCAGGATTTTCTCAATTTTGACTAGATGTTTATTTTCGACATTCATTTTCCTAGGAGTCAAATTTTTGCAATACATCCAGTCCTTTGTGCTTTAGTGGAAATCTTGTGCCCAGCTATTCCACTCACAAATCAAACAGCGATACTTAGTATATCTGCTCTGCATGCCTGAAAGAAGCCCAATGACCTTCAAATCTCTACAAATATAACATCTGATTGGCCACATATTTGAGCACATTTTTTTTTGCAAGAATACATTTGTAAAATGTGTTAACTTTTAATAATAAAAGAGAATAAGTGAATGGTTCCATACAGCATTGTTGCTATACAGATAATCTCGTTGGTGAGTTAATTGGAAGTGAGGAATAAAAACATTTCACATGATGTTTATCTCCTTATTCTGAATTAAACAATATGCGTAGCCAGTTAGGCCCAAAGTAATTGTCTGTTAAAATCAGACAAGAGATGTGCCCAATATGAACTTCTTAAGCTGGGATGAATTTAGATTGTTACCTAGCTTTAAAAATATATCTCATATATACACTGATGTTTGCGTGCATCTTTATTTCTGCATTCAAAACCCACACGGGTCTTCAACCTTTAGGTCTTTCTCAGAATTCAGAAGATTGAAAAAAAATACAATAATTAATTTTTTGTTGAAAATTAATTTTTCTTTTTAATGTTAAAATTTCTCAATGGCGAAGTTTATTAAAGTGTAACAAAGCATATTCACAGAATTATAATTTTCTTTTTCTTTCTCATCTGCCCATCACATTACCAAGCATTTTTAACCAAAATCATTCTACCCATCTAAAAAATTTCGAAGTGTTCAGTTGGCCCAAGTAAAGGGAAAAATAACTAATAATTCAGTCGACAGTGTTCATGAGGATGTTACAGTAGGAGTCGGCATTTGCAATTTTCCCTCGCTGCTGGAATACAGTAAGCAGCATGCCTCGTGAGCATCACTTTCCCAGGTGATGGTATCACCTTAAACTTTTTCTTTCTAGGCAACAAAGGCTATTTCCATTGCTGAAAAGGAATAACGTAAATGATATATGACAAGGCACGAAGATATCTAACAATTGTTGGGGCGGCAGGCGATTACACTGGTCAACAAATTTTTACAAAAGTCATGTTACCAAATAAATTGAGTCACTTTTTATCAATTTTTATGTGCTGAACACAAATATGACTGCCAAAATGCAAAATTGGCCCTAGTTTTTGTAATCTGCAAAAACAATTGTTTACATAACGAAATGCATGCCAATAGAAATAGCTGATCAGGAGCATCTCTGAGGAGTGTCCAGCGGTAGTCAGCAAGCATAGAGGTAGACCATCTTCCAGCCCTGGATTTATACATAAGCAGACTAAGCACATGCTTAGGGGCCCCCGAATTCTCAGAAAAACAGGATTTATACTGAGAAAGATGTGTAGTGCTTAGGGCCCCTAAAGGTATTAGTCCGGCCCTGCTATCTTCCCTGGTATCTTTGTTCCATTGATGCGATATCTTGATGAAAACGTTCACCATGTCCATCACTAACCATACCACAGTTGTCAGGGAAGAAATCCAGATGGGAATGAAGGAAGTGATAATGTCTTTAGAGACGCATTGCAACGAAGTTACTAATGCTGATGCAGTATGTCTTCTATGAGTTCCTTGTAGTTTGCTGTCCTAACATTCCTGAGAAAGTTGGTAGAAACTAGGCTGTCCTGACATTCCATGCTTTTTTTTGCATCACCCTGCAGCAAGTTATTGAACTGGTCATCTTTGAAAAGTTCTTGAATCTGAGGACTCACAAAAACTCCCTCCTCCTTAATTGTTGCTTCGCTGCGTCGAGGAAATTTTCATGCAGGTATCGAAAAGCTGGCAAAGTCCGATCCATGGCTTTCATGAAGTTCTTCATCAAAGCTAGTCTGATGTGCAAGGGTGGTAGTAGGATTTTTAGAGTTTCGACTAGAGCTTGGTGCTGAATGTTCTTCTCTCCCACTGCTGCATTTTGTCTGCAAATTCATTCCTTCCGTAAGTAGTGCAATTCCCTTGCTTGGCTAGAAAATGAACTATACGAAATATCTTCAAAATGTTTTAATGGTTTTATTCGTATTTAGCACACCAAATTACTATAGAGAAAAAACTTTAAGTCGGTAACAATTTCATTGTTGACCAGTGTTATTTTGTCAACTACATATGTGCTTAATGGAGAGGTCTGCTAATTTAAGTGACTTTGATAAAGGCCAGCTTGTGATGAATACTTTCAAAACAGCATGGTTCGTGAAATATTCAAAAGCTGCCGCTCTTAGCACCTTTGAAAGTGGAAGAAGGACGGTGAAACAGGTAGTGGACATAGAGACACTGGATTACAATGAGTATTAAAAGAAAAGACTGGCATATTTCAACAATTTACCTTCTATAAAGTCGAAGAGAAAAAAGTGCAATGAAGCTTTTCTTTTAAAAAATTACTACATAGTTTATTGTGTATCTCATTCATTTATCTATAAGGTAACCAAGAAAGTTCTTGCAATTTTTATAACTTCTAAGAACTTTTTTTGATTTCCATGCATTTCAGCAGCGATGTGAGAAATTATTTAATCTATTTTATATGAAAATTCTTAGAGCAAGAAAGATAAACCTAAAAAGAAAGGGGGAATCCTTGATCCACGAGAAAGAAGAATATGAAATACTCGATACAGAGAAAACAGCTCCGAGATAATTGAAATCTCTAAAACGGATCCTGATAAGTTTTAAAAAGCTGACAAAGTCAATTGCTGCCTATTCTCTTTGAATTTGGCCAAACAGTCACCCACTGAGTTTTCTTTACCTTTTCTTATTGGTTCCTTTTGTTCCCTATTTTGGACACTCTTGACTCACCCAATGGGATGATTCTAGCCACATCCTTTCCTTATCTCCCCTCCCTAAAAATATTATCAATATATGGAAGGAAGAAACAGTCTTTCTATACAAAAACTTAACAAAAATACATTTAAGGAATATAAAATTTTTCATTTATCAAAACAGGTAGTCACCAAAACCAGCCAGGTTACAGCTTCATTAATAGGGCCTGGGTAGAACACTGCTTAGGTTTTATATTGCCTGGCTTTATGTTTATTTTTAGTTTCATTTTCATTGTTAAAAATAAATGTGTAGGCTTCAGAATATGTATCCTGTATTTCAATCTTATTCTTATTTGTGGATTAGAGGCTATCCTTTTTTTAGGCATATTCTTGAGCCTGCTAAAACTCAAAGCAAAAGCACTTTTATTTATAACATATATACAACTCTCAAATGAATATAACTGCCAAATATGTACCTATTTCAAGAATCACCTCAGACTACCTCAGCTCTAGAAGGAAAAAAAATAATTAATGATACGTTGTTGGTACCTTTAGACAAATATTTCATACATTTTTCATTTTATCTAAAATGTTATTTTTATGTCAAAAAAGTGAGTTTTCACCAAACAACTAAAAGCAGATGGAATTCAAGTTTTTGATCAAAAAAAGTGGTTAAAAAACATAGTTTGTTTAAAGTTTTAAACTATAAACATAATTTTTTAAACCATTTTTTCTTTTTGGCACATAATGTAAATAGAATGTGTGATTCCTAAATTAGATATACAGTCAAACCCACACATAGCGAAAAAGCAATTATAGCGAAGTTAATTAAAATCCCCAACTACAAGTTCATTGAAACTGTACAAGTTTTTTACGGTTGTGGCGAAATCTGATATAATGAAAATACAGATATAAAAGATCATTTTATGGGCTCTTACACAATTTTTGCTTGGATGGGGCGAAATTTGAAAAAATCAACATTTTTTTGTCTAAATTTAGCATGGGTTATAACTTTGTAGGAGCAGAGGGTAAGAAATACATTTATAGAGAAACAGCAAACAGATTACTGCTGGATATAAAGAAATCCACTTTAAATAGAAAGAAATTCGCTAAATCTCCTGTACGTTTATAAAGAAATACGACAATCGCCAGAAATCTTTCCAATTGAGAATCTGTGGAACATGATTGAGCTTCGGATTTATACTCTCCAAAGACCTCAAAATGAAAACGACCTTTTCACTTTGCTTATTTTTCTCTCTCTCTCTCGGTTATAATGAACAAAATTGCAGACATTTAAAAATTTGCTATAAGTGAGTTCATCTGCATATGTAAGGTGTGAGTCAAAATGATAGCACCACAGAGGAATACGCCAAGTACTCAAAACATAAAATATATATAATAATCTTTTATTTATTTTTTCTTTTGTATGACACTACTGGTAAACAGAAGTTTTATAATATGGAAATTGCAAATCACATTATCAATTTAATCAACAAAAACATAAATTTGCCACTTGTAAACTGAGTCAAAATGATAGCACCAGTATTGAAATTGAAGGAACAAAATATTACTAGTACCCGATGTGACTTCCCCGTCTTGAGATCAGCTTAAACACTCTCGTAGGCATTGTTGCAACAAGTTTGTGAAGCTGTTGACTGTTAATTTGATCCCAAGACAACAAAATTATTTGCTTCAGTTCTGCAATGGATTGAAACTGCCTTCCATCCTTGTAGACCTCTCTTGCCAGGATTCCCCACAGGTTTTCCATCGGGTTAATGTCTGGGGAAAGTGGTGGCCAATCCATGACACACACTCCATTCTGCAGGAACCATTCCCAGGTTGTTTTTGCTGTATGAATAGGTGCGTTGTCCTGTTGATATATGAAGAACGGTCCACCCAGATTTTCCGCAACAGGCAGAAGATGAACTCCTAGCAACTCCTGATAGTCCACAGCCTTCATTCTACCAGAGGGGAAAGCAAGGGTTGTTTTGCCATGAGAGCTAAATCCTGCCCATACCATCAAAGATCCACCCCCTTGTTGACGCTTTGAAAACAGCGACTCTTCTCTTCTGACATCATGCCAGTAGTAGGACCAGCCATCCGGACCATCTAAGTTGAACTTCTTCTCATCACTCCAGATGACTGTGTCCCACTGTGTTCTCCAGATCATGTGTTCACGAGCCCAGGCCACTCGTTTTGTCTTATGTTGTGGTTTCAGTGCAGGCATCACTTTCAGTTTTATGTATGCAAGCCATGTACATGATTTCGCAGTTCGTACAATTGTGGACTGTGATACCTGAATTGCAGGATGTGATGCAACAGATCGTGTGCTAGATTGAGAGTGCGCTAGCTCTTTCATGACAAATCTTTTTTGCCGTGTTGAAAGAGCAGGATGGCGCCCAGTTGATTTTTTCGTCCCATAAGTATCTTTCTGGTGAATAAAATTGCTGACAACTTTATGGGAACACTTGATTCGTCTGCCAATTTCTCTGAGAAAATGTCCAGCTTTGTATAATTCTGTTATCTGTCCTCTTTCAAACTGTGTCAGTTGTTTACCACGACCCATTGTAAGATGTAAACAACGAATTCATGTTTCTCATTATCATTTCTTGCACGCAAAATAGGTGCCACAGGTTGGTCTCATTAGGTAGAGGGGGATTGGTGGTGCTATCATTTTGACTCAGTTTACAAGTGGCAAATTTATGTTTTTGTTGATTAAATTGATAATGTGATTTGCAATTTCCATATTATAAAACTTCTGTTTACCAGTAGTGTCATACAAAAGAAAAAATAAATAAAAGATTATTATATATGCTTTATGTTTTGAGTACTTGGCGTATTCCTCTGTGGTGCTATCATTTTGACTCACACCTTATTACTGAAAACAACAATGACAATTTCACCTTTTTCTTTTAAATTAATATACAGCGTTTCAAAATGATTTAGATGATAACATATTCCATGAGGAATACAACGTTATTGGTGCAATAAATATCCAGTGAAATATAGTAGAATAAATATTCCTATTTACCATTTTATTTACAATAGGTGATTAAAAATCCCCAACATAGCCACCTATCAACTACTTGCATTTATGGATAGGACATACAGCTAATACTGATCAACATTTTCCATGCTAGCTCCCCCCCCCCCCCTTGTGCTAAATGTGCCATCTTCAGCAGTGACCACAATCAAAGTTACGAAACAAGTAGGGAGGTTTCAAACTGGAAACGGAAAATAACAAATAATGTCCAATGAGCATTCAAGTTACGTCA
>JAHWFO010087465.1:1365955-1468012 GCA_023313115.1 Rhysida immarginata | reverse complement strand
ACTGAAAAATCAAATTTTTGCTGTGGCGCCTATCATTAATGAGAACATATTGCAATGTATCTGGACAGAGTTGCATTAACTACCGTCACATTTGCAAAGTAACGAAGGGAGCTCACACAGAATCTGTGATTAGCCAGCTTCATGTTACCCACTGAGAATTAAGCTAGGGCTCTTACAATACATGTGCGAAATTACATCTTGTTTTGACAATTTATGACAAAACTTATAAATTTGAAATGGTTCAAATCATTTTGAAAGCACTTTGAACATGAAAATATTGGTTAATCTTCACTATGCACACATCGTGCAATGACTGATCATGCGACCAAGGTAAGTGATTTTTTTAAATACTGGGGGGCTGACCCCCCCCCCCCTCCTCTAGCAAACTGATATATATCCCCTTTTCTATTTAGTCACAGTAAATGACTAAGAAGTGGTGGTTAAATTAATAAAAATATCATTTCCCTTGGTCGCATGATCAGCCATCGCACGATGTGCGGATAGTGAAGATTAACCAAAATATTTTAAGTGATCAACAATCACTGAACAGGTGAATCAGTTAAGAAGATCAAGACTGGTTGGAGTTCATAAACCCTAACAAATGTTATAATAGAACAAACCTTACAAAAAACTCTTTTAAATTTTCAGCTCACACATTTATAAACTACAAATTAGACTAAATCAAGCTATAAAGAAGAATGACAGTTATCCTTAAATTTGTCAACCTATGATAGATTGCATTTGTGGCTCTCCATTATAAATTCGGCCGGTACAATTGAAATATCCTTAAAAATAATATTATGGAGGGCTGATGCAAAGTAAAGTTTCATCAGAAATCCTAGATAAATAATATTTTTTTGTGGTGACGATATAATAAATATAACTTATGCATAAATAGGTGGAGGCGTCAAAGATATTAATGTTTAATGAAATTTAGATGTGCACATATATACATAATTATATGATCATAAATCTGCTCACTTACAGGATCTACGCGATCCCAATTATTATATTTTCCAACGAAATCCATAGACATCACATGACCACACACAGATGTCATTTTGAAACGAACTTCTTCTCGTCTGAAATGTCCATTCCACTCGTGGATAGAACAAGCACCATTGAAACCTTTTCGGGTGGACATGCGCCCATTAGAAAGTAACTGTGCTATAGAATGAGCTAGGGAGGGCTTCTCGGCCACTAAAAATGCTGTTTTCATGATGATAGATTCAGATTGCTATATACAAATAAAATAAGTTAACTTAATCGAATAACAAACTATGAATCTGTAACTCGAAGACCATCATCGATTCCTTTTTCCCAGACCGCCAGATCTATGTAATCGACAAAAACAAAACCAGATTCATGCTCTTCATCCAGTGCATAAAAAAATAAATATATTTTAATTTTCATATAAATAATTAAATAAAATATTAGTCTTATTATAGAATTTGTCATCTGATTTTTAAATTAATTAATTTGCACGTTCCATAGATCTTATATGATTCAATGATCATTTGAAAAAAAGAATTTGTGGTTTCAAAAGGCTTTCTCGCCTTTTCGAACTCACATCCATGCCGGCTATTGTGTTGAACTAGGCACGTGGTTCTTGTCGATGTCAACATTGTCGATGGTGGTCTAACTCATCTCAAGCTACGAATGATCGTTTCAAAAAGGGCTCATAAGGCAAGAAAAAAAAGTCTGCGACGTTGCATTAAATGAAAATCTTAAAGAAGCTTAATAAATATGATCCATAATAATTAATTACTTGTGTGGCAATAAAACTACCACCGAATTTATTAACTCTTTAAAATCCTTCGATTTTCTTTTTTTATTTTATTTTATTTTATTTTATTTTATTTTATTTTATTTTATGTAACTGCTGTTCACTCTGATATATTATGATAAAGATGTGAAAACAAACTATTTTGTTTGGTCCCAGTCTAAAGAGCTAATCTAAGTCCTTCAATATGAATTTGATCATAAATCAAGATTTTATATCTTAGCGCTGTTCCACCGAGTTGAATCAGAAAGGTAATTTTTTATTTTTACAATCAATTTCTGTAATTGTAAATTTCACGATAAGTGTTTCTTCAAAGCCAATTTCACGATTCATAATTATTTAAAACGTTATTACCCCCTCCACCTAATTAAATAATTTCTAATTTTACTTTCCCAAATTACGTTCATCCATGTGTTAAAAATTGTTTGGTTTGTTAGATTTCCGGACACCCAATCACATTAGTTTAATATTAACACACCTCTCAGCATTGTTGCCAAGTTGGTAGATTTTCTACTACATGTGGTAAGAAAATAAATTAAAAGTAGATTTGTAGTAGAAAAACAACTCATGGTAGATTAATAAGATTGAACGATTGAAAGGAATAAGTAGGGCCCTGTGATGCATCGATGATTTTCAAAGATGATGTATGTATCGTGTTTTCGATTGTTCTCAAACATCATTGCATCAGAAATACATCGATGTTGCTTTGCCTTGCGCCTACGGACAAAAACCCCGTCGGATATCACCACGTTATGAGTGTTTCCCACCATAAACGACAGGTAGCGCTACGAAAGAGACAGGCAACGGCCAATCAGAAACGTGCGTTAGCGCACGGGCCGATGGGAGATTTCTTGGGGTATATAAGCAGGAGATTTCTCGGATGAAGCATGGCATAATTGAATAAACTTAATTATTGAATAAAGTTGTTTCAATAAAAGAACTGAATTTGTTTGAATATTATTTTGAATAAAAATATGATTTTAAATGTACGTACTGTGTGTAGTAGGAAAACGTGGTAGAAAAAAAAAAGTATCAGGTTATTGCAAAAGTTTCTTCCGGTTCTAGAACCCATGCCCAAGAAGGGCTCATTTTCCGAGGGGGGTGTTCATATGTTTTCAAACAAATTTTTGCATTCAATTCCTGAATATCTTTGCTATATTATATCTAAGAATCAACTTTTGACTATACATCTGTGAGTGCCATCAACGGTCTGAAATGGACCTTTCACGCGAGCATATTCGAGCAATAATCTTCTACGAGTATTCTGGAAAGATTAGTGTTGCGCAATGTCACCGAAACATTTGCCAACGTTTAGGTGATGGCACTGTTAGTTTACGTACAATAGAAGAATGGTATCGGCGGTTCAGACACGGAGATAGCACTCTTCAAGATGCACCTCCTCTGGTCGGCCAATCATGATTTCAGATGGTGATCTACGCCAAGCAATTGACGAAGATCACAATGTAACAACGAGGGAACTTGCAGAACAGTTCAAGGTTCACTTTTCAACCATTGCCCTGCATCTGCATGAGCTGAATCTGTCATTCAATAAAATGAGGTTTTTGTGTTGGAATAAAAATCCGGCAACAACCTGATAGTAGTAGATTGTGGTAGGAAAAGGACCCAGATGTTGTAGGACATCTGGTGGAAAACTTGGCAACACTGCCTCTCAGTCTTGCCGTCTGGCCAGTTTTCACCTGGACTGTTTGGTTTTGCAAATCTGATTTTATTAAAATTTTGCTCACTATGGTTATTAAAATACTCTGATGATCCAAAAGTGTATTACATTTTTTTTTACATTGTTAACGACATTTTCAGTGTTTATGCATGCCTCGTGATTCTTATGAAAGCAAGCACTGAAAATGTCATTAACACTGTAAAAAAATGTAACACACTTTTAGATCACCCGGTACACAATTACCGAATATTTCTGCCACAACGGAATTGAGATTGGCATGGACTTGATGGACTTGCTAACTAAAGCAACTGAGATTGGCATGGGATTTTTTTTGGGGGGGGGGGGGGATGTCATGTATTCTGATTAGGGCTGAGACAAAAAAATTTTACTTCACAGGGTTCTCCCCACGACCTCTTGAATGAGTGTGCCGCCCAACTGAATACACGAAAAACTGCACAACAGTGCATAATATTTATTTGTTTATTTTTTATTTTATCTTTGCACACACCAGAAAAAATTTTCTGGGGAGAACATTGACTTCATACGGGGTGACAATTATTGAGCTATATGAAATAAAACAACAAATTTTCAAAAACTACTGAGTTCAAAAATTTTATTCAAATGTTAAAAGTAATTTCAGATATTCCAATTTAGTTTTGTGACATGTTCGATATGCTTGCCATCAATGGCTATTATGTGGTGCAGATGAAGAGCGAAATTCTGCAAAACTCTAATAGTAGGCCTTGACGATGGATGTATGCTCAGAATGCTGTATTTAGATATTTTCAACAAAAACAATACAAGTGTGCATGCTCAAAAAAAAATCCCAACATTCCCTGCATTCAACTGCCACTTTTAACTGAATCTCGCCAATTGTTTAAAAGTTATCAAGTTTTTTTTTTTAATATAGCTCAATAATTGTCACCCTGTAAAGAAAGGGAAAAAAATGGAACATGGAGTGGTAAGACCATGAAAAAGAGACTACCCTTTGTCAATGCAAAAAATAAAAGTAATGATAAGGGCATTTGAAGAGATGCAATAGGGGATAAAAGAATAATATTGGCTGGGGAGAACAGAAGGAAGCCAATGGTAAGGCCTTGAAATATAAGGGAAGCTGTGCTGGGATAGGGATACGACCAGAATAATACCAATGGGAGACAATGTTGGGCCAATGCAAAAAATACATTAGTGATGACATAATGAATGGCAAGAGAAACACAAAAACAGAAATGAAGAAAAATAACTGAAAAAATAAAATAAAAGAATAATAATTAAAAAATATTAGAACTGAGTAACAAAACTGAAGAAAAAAATATTAGTGAGAGCTGTACACTAAAAAAGAGAAAGCAAAATGGAAAATGTGATAAGAAAAATAGGGAGGAGCTGCATGTAATTTAAAAGATGTTCCCTCCCCTCCTATTTTTCTTTTCCCTCCCTTCCCACCCACCCCTCCCTATTGTGTCTTTGTATGAGATGTTTTCTAATGCCCTTAATCATCACTCTTATTATTATTATTATTATTATTATTATTATTATTATTATTATTATTATTATTATTTTGCTTTAACAAAGAATAGTCTCTGCTCGAAAGGGCAGCTTATTTTCAGGGTCTTACCACTCTGTGTTTCATTTTTGTTTTATTCCAGGGTTTTTGTGTCTGGTTCTTTTTTTCTTATGCATTCATCATTCATATGTATTAAGAATCCAGAAAAATACTTCAACTTTTTCCACTGAGACTGTGTATGAGTTATAACCTCTGGTGGCTTCCATTCATGCAATTGAGAAAATAAAATCTCATACATGTACATGTATTACCAAAACCTCATCCTCGATTGTAAGGTGTATACCACTTTATACACCATACATTCACTTTGTCCAGAGGGATTCGGGATATACAGGGCATCTCGCCTAAAGTGAACTTCTAAATACAATTCTGACAGAGTATTTTCATTGGAAGAATTATTTTACTTTTACGTGAGGGGTTTTTATGTGTATTCCATTTCAAAAAAAAAGGACACCACTGTTTTTAATGGTATTTTCAGAGTGCACACAACATTTGAGAAATGTTTTATTCTTGATGGGTTTTTTTTCAGTTGACCCAACCATTTAGGAGATAAGAGCCAGTTAATGTGTGGTGTATTTGGATTTTAAGAAAAGGCAAAAAACAGAAATTGTTCATCAATTTAAATGAAAATAAAAGTTCAACATTTATTGTACAACCATTGTTTTAAATTACTCTGGCCATCCAGAGCCTCTGTAAGTGGTCCAAAACATAATCACTCTGCATGAGATCAGGTGAATGAGGAAGATGGTTGAAAATGGAGTTCTGAAATTTTGCATGTGATACGTGCATCTGTTCATTGTCACATATAAGAACTGAGTAAACCGTGACATTTGGGCCTTATAGCAGGTTTCAAATGGTTCTCAAAGAGGCCGTGATATGAATTGCTGTTTACTGTTGATCTTCTGGGGATATAGCCTTATAGTCAGAGAAAAGCATGAGTATCACTGCCAACCAACAGCGATTGAGGCCCACCAGAGTGAGCAGCATGTATGACACTTGTCAGACCACATTTGAATATCATGTACCAATCTTTCACCTGTTGTAATGATAAAACAATTTTCCCTGTTCTGCTGTTGCATTCTTCGATGAATATCAGTGGGTTTTTCAATTAATATTCAGTGTTCTCCCCAGAAAATTTTATCAGGCGGGTGGAAAGATAAAATAACCGGGCGGGCAAATAAAATATTATGCAGTGGTGTGCAGTTTTTCGTATATTCAGCCGGGCGGTCACCAAAATTAGCCGGGCGGCCCGCCCGTTCAAAAGGGCCTGGGGAGAACCCTGATATTGCAATTATTTTATGATAAAAAATGAAAGGTCTCCCTCCCCCTGCCCCCCCCCCCAAAAAAAAAAAATTGGACAGCATATAAAACAATTTCTCAGGAATATTTAATTTTTTTTTTTATCTTTCGGGCATAAGTAATTTTAAAATGATGAGTTTTCCCAGATTTCTCAGGAAGAAATCCTTTCCTGAAAGTTCCCACGGAGACATCACTATATAACATGTATTTATGTTATTTAGTTTAGAATGTGCAAACTAAATACATGTAATTGATACACATTGATTTTAGAATTTGTATTGTATACACAAATCAAAATGATCATCTAAATTGAACTGTTTCCATTTTCTTACTACAATGCCATTGTATAAGATCATAGGGGAAAAAATCATTAAATTCAGTTTGTAAAAACATTAAATGATATTTAACCTTTTAAGGCCTGGCAGAACTCAGAAGTCCCATTTTTTTTTTCACATGCATTTTCTTAATAACCAAAAGGTTTGAACTCTCGGAGACTGTAGGGACTTCTTAGGCCAAGTGTTTTCTAGTTCCCATAATCGACAATAGTTCGTCTCTAGTTGTTTTTAGGCCTGCAAAGTTCACGTGATTGGCCATTTTCCACTGCTGTGTAGTTGATACGAGATACATCTGAAAAATAACTCTGGTAAGTTCAAATTTTTACATATAAATTATATATAGTTGAGGATTCAATACACAAATTGAAATTAACTTGTTTTTTTGTTATCCAAAAGTTTTGGGACTGTAGAATCCCGACAGGCTTAAGAGGTCAAGCAAGCGTGGTGTCTTAATTCCAGAGCGTGATTCAGCTCAGAGATGATTACTAAATTACATAAAAACATAGAAGATGATACAGGGATCACAGATAGTGAATCAGAAGATGAAGAAGAAGAAATTTCTATTTTACCTGAAGAAATTTCTATTCATAATGTGAGTTTCAATATTCAAATATTATTTATTTATTTATATTTATATATAAGTTTACATATGAAGAGCTCTTATGCAAAACAAGTTATACCCATAACAGTTTTAACTTTTTTCACCAACCTAACATGTAATCAAGAGCAATAATTCCTGAAAATATATCATATTTTTCAAATACATATGACATATTTGCAATAATTACCACAATAGGTGAACCATTTATATGAAGAGAGCATATTGCTATTATTAGTGCAAAAACGTTAAAAGTGGATATAACATGTTTTGCAAAACACTCTTTATATATTGTATATTTATTTATTTCTTTATATTTAAATTTTATGTATTTTTATTTATTATGTACTTATATATTTATATGTGTGTTTTTATTTGTGAGTGTTTTCATAAGTGAATGATATATCAGAATTCATTATCTGTGTAATTAATTTATAGATCTCATCTCTCAGTACCATCTCAAATGGAGAAGGAATAAAATCAAGTAATGGAGATACCAGCTGTCACAGAAATGAACATACAGAAACGGTTGATGTTGATGATGAATATTCGAGTGATGAAGCAGAACCCCTGTCAACTTCTACTGTACAACGGATATGGATAAAATCCAACAAGAACACAGCAAAACCAGATTTTACCTTGCAGCATGGTGCAATGCATGCATATTTTTCTGACTGCAAGACTGCAAATGATTATTTCTTCAAATTTTTTTCAAAATATATCATTGAGCTTATAGTGTTTCAGACCAATCTGTATGCTGTGCAGAGGGGACGAAAATTTACTTCTCTACAAACAACTGAACTCTATGGATTTATAGGCTTGTGATGCTGTTTGGCTACCATAAACTTTCTAGAATAAGGAATTACTGGTCTGGTGATTTTGATATGGCAGTGCCAATAGTAAGGGAAGTAATGACACGTGAACGGTAATATACATCAATTCTAAGTAATATACATGTGAATGATAATTCCTTATTGCCAAAAGATAAGCTTTACAAGCTATACGGCCATTAATTACAGTACTAAACAGTATATTTCAAATGCTAAGATTGCCTGGACAATGGCTTGCCATTGATGAAAGTGTTGTATTATTCAAGGGTAGGTCAAGCATAAAGCAATACAACCCAATGAAGCCAATAAAAAGAGGCTACAAAATGTGGTACCGCTGTACCCTCGACATGGATGGTTACATGTATGAATTTGATGTTTATCAAAGAAGGAGTGGCAAAGCAAATGCAATCAGTGAAGATTTTGGTTTGGGTGGGAATGTTCTTGCTGAAATGACAAAATCACTGCATGGGAAGAACCACATCATTGTATTTGATAATTTTTTTTCATCTTTCCCATTGATGGAGTATTTGATAACAAATCAAATATATGTATGTGCAACAGTAAAATCCAATAGAAAACATCTGCCTGAACTGAAGAAAGATAAAAAAGTGGATAGGGGTCAGCTTAATTTTCAAGTAAGTCTGAACCCCCCTTTTATTTTTTGAACCGAAGCAGATATGTCAGTTTTGATGAATCCAATGAATAGGAAGTTGTGGGTGGCCTATCCCATGGTGCACTTTTCATCATCCCAAATATGCAAATTAGGACACATTCAAAATTTATCTCAACAACTATAAGGGATAGAGAAAAAAACCCAATTGCAAACTTGTTCAGCATAAAAAAACAAACAAAACAAAAAAAATCATCCAAATCGGACCAACCAATCACCCACAATCACGTGGTGAACCGTTTGTAGCTTACAAACAGTCACACTACACAAAGAAAACTGAATGTTGATATTTCCACCATGTAAAGCATGCAAATCAAAAATTTAACATAAATTACCATACTCACATTCACTTTCATGCGGAAAAGCAAATAAAAGGCATGTTTCAGCACACAGAAGACGGAACAATTCCAGGATGGCAAGCTACACTGTTCCGGAAATGGTCAACATGATCTTCTGCTTCGGAGAGGCAAGGAGAAACCTACATGCTGCAGTTAGGTTGTATCGAGACAGATACCCTAACGAACGCCATCCATCTCGTCAAACAATGCGTCACATTATTCAAAGATTCGAGGCTACAGGGAATGTTAATGCAGAACGAGGACAACCAAGGGCACAAGGCGACGAGGATACAACAACACTAGTTCTGGCTGCAGTTGCTGCAAATCCCCACACAAGCTGCAGAGCAATTGCTACAGATGTTGGCTGCCATCATAGAACTATTCTCAACATTCTACATGCACATTATTTTCACCCATACATGTTCATTGTCACCAGGAGTTACTGCCATTGGATTATGTTGCTAGGGCTGCCTTCTGCAACTGGTTACTTACCTGCCTGGATGACAATCCAAACTTCATTCATGAGGTCTTGTGGACAGATGAAGCCCAGTTCACCAGGGATGGAGTTATCAACAGGCACAATCATCATCATTGGGCAGACGAAAACCCACGATGTCTGTGAGAAGCAACTCATCAAGTGAGCTGGAGAATCAATGTGTGGTGTGGATTGTACAATGACACTGTGGTTGGGCCGTATTTTTACAATGGAACACTGACTGCAGAATTCTTCCGGGCTGAAATTCTCAACATGGTAGTCACACACTTCATTGACAATTTGCCATTAGCCTCGTATCAGCGCACGTGGTTTCAGCATGATGGAGCTCCTCCACATTACGGGTTGGTCGTTCGCGAGCGTCTAAGTGAGATGTGTGGACAACGATGGATTGGCCGAGGAGGACCAGTTCGTTGGCCACCCCGCTCCCCTGATTTTACACCACTTGAATTTTTCTTGTGGGGATACCTGAAGGACAAGGTTTATGCTACACAGCCCACCTCACTGGTGGATCTGGTTCAACGAATCCAGGAAGCGTGCCGAGGAGTGACACCAGCCATGCTTGCCAATGTTTTGGCGTCAGTTAGGTTCCGTGCCCAATTGTGTTATGGTGCCCACGGTCGTCACATCGAGCATTTTGTTGATTAACTTCTTTTTAAAATGTTTGAAGTAACTTGTTTGTGCAGTGTGACTACGTGATTGTGGGTGATTGGTTGGTCCGATTTGGATGATTTTTTTTTTGTTTGTTTTTTTATGCTGAACAAGTTTGCAATTGGGTTTTTTCTCTATCCCTTACGGTTTTTGAGATAAATTTTGAATGTGTCCTAATTTGCATATTTGGGATGATGAAAAGTGCACAATGGGATAGGCCACCCACAACTTCCTATTCATTGGATTCATCAAAATTGACATATCTGCTTAGGTTCAAAAAATAAAAGGGGGGTTCAGACTTTTGTATTCACCCTGTATAAAATGGAAAGACAACAGAGTTGTGCAGTTTTTTCAAATTTTCATGGAACAGATGTAATTGCTATTCAGAGGAAACTAAAAAATGGTGAAAAAATTGCTGTGGCAGCTTCAAGCATTGTTAAAGACTACAATGCCCAAATGGGGGGAGTAGATAAGGCCGATATGCTCCGATCTTGCTACGATGTAGATCGGAAATCCAAAATATGGTGGTGTCGTTTGTTTTTTGCAATGCTTGAAATGACACTGATTAACAGTTACATTGTTTTTTGTGAGATGAAGAAAGAAAAAATAAGTTTATTTAAATATAAAAGTCTTGTGACCCAAGGTTTATTGACACTTGGTCGCTTCAAACACAAAAAAAGGGGACGACCAAAAGTTGAAGTAACTTTGCAGTAGGGAACAAGAACAAGAAGAAAGTAATAGTTTTTCTGTTCCCAATGAAGTTGGGAAACAAAATGTGGGGTTACATTGGCCAGATTTTGTGAAAGAGATCTATGTGAATTATCCTCAACAAGAAAAATTGAATCTAGGCCTCATTCTATGCAAAGTTTTTTGTGCTGCAATGAAAAGAAAAATTGTATAATGTAGTAGAATATCACCAGCTGTAACCACATAAATTATACGTTTTGTAAAATAAATTAGTTTGCTTTTCCTGTATGCTTGTTTACTGTTGTCACTTAAGATCTGACAGGACTTACAAGTCCCACACATACGCATATATAGTGATATATCATTACATAATTCGTATCAGAAATTTTAATTTACAAAAATTAACATAATTTAACTTGCTGAGGTTTAAAATAAAAAAATTGGGCCTCAAAGGGTTAATAATCAATGTACAGGGTTTTTATAAATGATTACAACAGTTCTGTGAATTTAGCCACTCTTAACCGTTGTAGTGATGGAGGTTGGTTATTCAAAATAAGCATAGCTTTGAGTTTTGTTTGAATTGCCAGATAACACAAAATTCAAAATGTACTGCCCATTTTTCTTTACGGAAAAAATTGTGATGGGATATCTCTATCTGAAAAATTGGTACCACCACTGCTGCCAACCAATAGTGCGAATTTCATCTTTCAACAGGATGATAGTCTGTTCCATCATCAACTCTAACTTCTTAAATGCCATTGCCAAATCTACTGTTATTTTGTTAAATTGCTATTTGTGTAAGCTATAGAAGACCAAAATTGCTATTTACATTTAATTAGAGCTGATTAAAAGATTCAATTTGATTGAATTTGAAATTTGGTATTATTAAATTTCATTTGATCATACTTGTATATAATAGCATTTTATCGTTTACAGAAATATATGGTACAACTTTATATTATTAATGATGGCTGGAAAACTGTGCAAAGTTCAGCAAAAAATACCATGTCTATTTAAGACAATAATATTAGATGAGTCATCAAATAAGCACCAAAATCAATTTTTCAAGGTGAGTTAATATCGATTTATGTAAGATAAAAAGAAATGAGAATTATTGTTCACACATATATGTAAAATTTAGAATTCTTTTTCAAGCTTGCATGGTGAATTTGTACCACGAGTGGTGTTCAAATTTGACCTGGACTTTATTTTTTAAAAAAAAATCAGGAAACTACAAAAATCGCACACACCAGTTATTTCTCAAAGAACTCTCCTTGCTTCTCTGCACATTTTTCCAGTGTTCTGGGAACATGGATACCGGTTTTGTAGAAATCTTCAGGCTGATGTCGAAACCACATCAGGACAGCCTTTTTCACTTCCTCATTGGAGCCGAACCTCAGCCCTCTCAAGAACTCTTTCAATAGTCCAACAACGAGATAGCCGCAAGGGGAGAGTTCCAGGCTATATGGAGGATGTGGTAAGATGTCCAATTTGAGTTCCGTCAGTGTGTCCATAGTCAGTTTGGCTGTGTGTCATCTGGCATTGTCTTGCAGAAAACAAACGCTGCTGGTAAGGAGTTCTGGTCGCTTTTTCCTTACTACTGGCTTCAGGGACATCCTCAAAGTGTCACAATAGTAGGGTGCATTTATGGTTCAGTGTTCTTCCAGAAAATCGACATGAATGGATACCCTTAAATACAGTCGCCATCACTTTCGTTGCTGACGGTGTCGTATTGAATTTCTTGGGTCGTGGTGAATCAGTGTGTCGCCACTCCATGCTCGCACGCTTGCTTTCAGGAGTATGGCGATAAATCATGTATCGTCGGTGGCCACAATACGCCTTAGGAAGCTGTTACATTCCCTGTCATATCGCGGCAGCAGCATGGGGCAAATTTCCACTTGGGTGGTTTTGTGATCCTCAGAGAGTTGCTTAGGGACCCATCTGGCACAGATATTGTTGAATTTCAGCTTATCGTAGATGATGGTCTCCACACTGCCAGTGCTGATGTTCAGTATTGAATCCAATCCTCGGACATGAATCTGCTCATTTGTTTGTGTGATGATGCCATCATTGACAGCAGTTGCTGGCCTTACCTTATGAGGTTCATTGCCAGTGGATTCTCGTTCTCCTTCAAACTTTTGACACCAAGCAAAGACTGATGATCGAGACAAACATGACTCGGTGAACTGTCTTTGAAGTCTCTGATGAATTTCAGATGCTTTCACACCTTGGTTGTGGAGAAACGTGATGATTATTCATTGTTCCACTTTGGTCGACACATTGCTGACCGCCATTTTATTTAAACAAACAATCGTTTATCATGGCAACTGGATGAGTGATGCTGCAGTTAATGACAGTGGTAGTTGCCATCCCAACAATGAAAGTTTAGATTTTTACAACAATGAAATTTACAAAAATATAAAATCCAGATCAAATTTGAATGCCCCTTATAGTTTCTGTTTCTAATTTACATAGTTAACCATTTTCAAGCAAATTTTAATTCATGCCTCACCCCCAATGAAAATTGTTTACCATTTCTTTATTGATAAATTTTTCATCAAATGGTTTCATTGTGCAGTCTCGAGATTTTTCAATCTTTCTTCTTGGCAATAGATGTTGGTCTTTCTTTTCTTTAGTTTACAAACTTTTCTTATCTGTCTTCTGTTGCCATTTGTACATGCAGACTGAACATAAATAGTGATAAGAAGGATCATCAGAAACTGTGGATGAAAAATTCTTTAAAAAGAATTAATTTGTTTCTGCAACTTCTTACAAACTATAGTCCGATTCCCTGTATCAGCAGAGAACTCGCTTGAATAAAGTGACCTTTTTGCAAATGCAAATAAATGTGACTAAAAAAATAAAAAAATAAAGTGATCCACGCCTGTGCACAATTGACTTTAACGTTATGAGGTTTGACCTTTCTTTGAAGGTGAAAGTCAAATTTCGTGTTCAGAGGGATAAAAGGTGACCGAAGCGTTTCAAATTCCATTTTAGAAATAAAACATAATAAAACCATAACTCTTTTTGATATTTAGGAAGAAAGCAAGAATGCAAAAAGTTTTGGCCATATGACATACGAGGAGGGACATATACAGTCAACTGGAACTTTTTAGGCAGTTTATTCAAGAAATGGAGGTAATTAGCTTTTCTTGGTAAAACCGTGGGTTCCTCCTTAATATGACAGTGACACTATTTCCAAGACTTAATATAGCGGGGGTACTATTTCCAAGACAGTGGAGAGTACAGTGCCTTAGGAAAAATTATTGCCATACTCCCCACCATCTTGAAAATAGTATCGCCGACATATTAAGTTTTGGAAATAGTATCATCATCATATTATGGAGAAAACCGAAGCTAATCACCTATTTCTTGAATAAACTACCCCGACTCAGAGCTGTAAAAATTCCGGTATAAAAAGATTTATTATACAATACAACTATCACAAAAGTTTTTGTTGCATCACACAAGACTAAATTTATGATAACAAATTTATATTATGGAAAAAAACATCAAATGGAGCTTTTTCATCATCTGACTCTCCAAAGAGTTGAATGAAATTCCCAATTACTTCGTTGTCAGTTTCATTTTCATCATCCACATAGTCTCCAGTCTCATTTTTGAAATGATACATTAATTATTTACAGTATATAACAATAAATATTCATTATAATTTATTTACACAGTGACAGGATTAATAAATGAATTCTAAGCAGATTAATAAGTTATTTAGTTTTTTTGTAAACTCCGCTTATAAGAGTGCTCCAATTATAAGAGCCCTCCTCTTTTAGGAATTTTCATCAACTCTGATTCGTGCATAAGTCAAATGTGGTTTTTAGGAGTCATTTCATGAAAAGAAAAACACTCTACTTATACACTAGTGTATGCAGTATATTACTAGAAAAATGACTTTGAAACGTGTTTTCAGGTTTTGTTTGCAGCACATGGGCTAATAACTCTGGTTTTATTCCAGCAATATCCATGAAAATTATGGCCATTTATAACAATTACCTTTGGAGATAGGCATTCGATGCGAGACTTGGTTCATATCAGGCAGTTCAATCACATGCGCATAAATTGGAATGATTGATGGGCTGTGTACTCCATAAGCTATCGAGTTTTCATGGAAATAGTTGGAATAAAAGCAGAATTATTAGCCCATGTGTTATGAAAAAAATTGACATCATATTTGAAAGTCATTTTTCTTGAAGTGTATACCAGTCTTATTTTGTCCTTAGGAAATGATTCTCCAAGTAGCATCCAACATGTAATTTGTATCCTGTATTTAAATAGTTTTGTGTTCTAAATTAAAATCACTCATATTCCTCAAACGGTATCACTTCAACCTACTCTGTAAATTACAACAAGATATGCAAATTATTGTACATAATAAAAGGGCATTATTAAGAACAAATTATGTTATTTATTAACTGCTACTTGTATTTATAAGATACTGTAGCTGTAGACTATATCACAAACTTCTAATTTAAAGAATTATTTTACTTTCAGGTTGTTGCTTCAGAAGTTCTTATTGATGGGGCAAGTGACTGTATAAAAGATGCCATTCCTACTGAAAAAATAGATGGTACAAGTTGCTTTATTCGGGAGTTTCAAGGTGGTAAACTTTTTTTTTTTTTTTTTTAACTTTTTAAAAATTAGTGTACATTTGCAGAACATGTAAATACCTTTGAAATCAGGCTTGTGATAAATATCTTGCTTTGTTAGAATTTCTAGTGAAACTAGAGAAAGGAAATAATTTGGTGTAACATCCACAGAGTAGCTTACTACGGTAGGCCATGTCACTCAAACTGTGGGATTACAGAGAGCTCTTCCCCAAAGGCACTTGTAGTAAAGACTTTACTAACCTCTCACAGATTGGCAAGCTTCTGTGATATGAGCAAAGCATTTCACCTTTCCCTGAAGTATAAAGTTTGTTGCTCGTGCTGTGGTGGTTGATAATTAGAATGTTTTATCGTCACTTAAAACATAACCCACAATCCAAGTATGATCAATGGTGTGTTTGTTTAATCATGTAAACCCAAGGCAAGTAGAATATAAGGTATGCTCGATCATTGCCTAAGGGGCTCTGGCTCACGTCATTTTAACGTCATCGATGCTTCCGCCATCTGGTGAGCACCGGGAGAAATGGCCTGATCATAGTAAGCAGTGGCTCAATCGGGCTGTTTTTCCCAGTGTTCACCAGATGGTGGGAGCATTGATGACGTCAGCCAGAGCCCGTAAGGCAGTGATCGAGCATACCTTATAGTCTACTTGCCTTGATGTACAGTCCGTTTGTTAATTTAGTGGACACTTGACAAAATAGAAATGAGTCCACAGAGATTATCAACATCAACAAAAATAGTTTTTTTATACATCTTAAAAGTAATTACAATTGGTAGCACAATGAGATCTCTTGTCATTTGTGTACAAAATAAAAATTTCATTGAAATATAAATTACACTTGTTTGGTATTTAGTGGACAGGTATGCAAAAAACAATAAATCAATACTTAATTGAAGCTCCATTGGTTTTATGACCTCAAATACTCTGTCTTTCATTGATTGCACCAATTTTTGGAGAACGGACGGGTCCAGATTGTTCCAGGCATCAACAATTGCTGCTTTACGTTCAGTTATGCTGTTAAACTGATGACTATCCAAATAAACGTCACGAACAATTATCCCTCACACATTCTCTGTTAAGAGCTGAGCTACGAGATGGCCACTTCATTAGGCGAATATTTTTATTTTCAAACCATAATTTTGTGGCCTTTTGAGTTGTGGCAGGGGGCATTGTCTTGTTGAAAGACACAGTTTTCTCCACAGATGAATTCTCCCCGTGGTAACACATCTTTATCTAACATTTGTTGATAATTCTGGGAGTTTTAAGCGGCCACTCACAAAAATAATAGGCACTGTGCCATTGAATCCAAACCCACCCCAGACCATCACTGATCCACCACCTTGCACTCTATTGGGGTTCTTTACGAATATCATGCCAGTAACTCTGTAAACCGTCCGGCCCATCGAGGTTAAACTTCTTTTCATCCGTAAAAAGAACTTCCATCCACTCGTGGTTTGGTGTTTCCTGGCCCATTCTAAACGTTCCTTCTTGTGCTGATTGGTTAGGGGTGGTTTAGGCTTCTTTTTTGATACTTCAAATTTTTAGAAGTAGACAACTTTCCAAACGCTCTATTGCTTCACAGGCAGTCGTAAGTTGGCTGCAATCTTTGCAGCTGATTGCCCAGTGTTGCTTGCTTGACGAACAATGTTCCTTTTATCACGTTCTGACAACTTTGGTTTGAGACCTCGTTTTTTGGGGGCATTTTTCTCACATTTATTTTTCAAAAATAAGGCGATAGCACTCTTTGGTCATCCCCTAATCCCTGCAATTGTGCGTATGGACTTGCCTTCCTCTTTAAATTGTGTAATTTGCACTTTTCACTTTCAGTCAATTTTTGTCTGGAAGCCATGATTGATTGTGACCAGATATGATGTCATTAGAATCATTTGACTGCAGGAGGGTTACATTAATTAATATAGGGGAGTCAATTAATACATTTTTCAATGAAATTTTTTTTTGTACACAAATGACAAGAGATCTCATTGTGCTACCAATTATAATTACTTTTAAGATGTATAAATAAACTATTTTTGTTGATGTTGATAATCTGTGTGGACTCATTTCTATTTTGTCAAGTGTCCACTAAATTAACAAACGGACTGTAGACATGAGAACATGTACTGGAATCATGTTTCTTTAATTTTCTTTTTAAAATAGCAAAGAAATAGAAATTCTGTTTGCACAAAAAAATTACGTGAACACCAACTGCAGTAAACAAAATAAATTAATGAAATTTTTATTTTCTGTAAGTAAAAATTTGACTGTACAATCTAACAACAAGAATTGACCAAACCCCCTCCCCCCCCCCCCCCAAAAAAAAATCTGGAAAAAATAAAACCGTTGAGATGAAAGGCAATGAGATTTTCTCATCCCATAGTTTTTCTAAGGAGTCAGGAGCATTAAACCGAACTTAGTCACGAACAAAATAATCATTTGGTACTTGAAGGACAAACTTCTTAGTCAAGTCCCAGTTATGCTAATTCCCAGGTACAACCTCTAACAGCTAAATAACGTTGTGGGTATAATGAGAATTTTTCTTCATCAGTTGCCAGTGTTATGTAAATAGACTTCTCAAATTCGAATATTACCATATATACATGTGTATTGGTCGGAAAATTTATCACTGAAAATAGGCCTTAAAAATAGAAACCGACTGATCTCTCCTCTGGGGAATAGATCTTCGATTATGCAGGACAGTAGATCCTCCCTTATTGGCGAAGTGTACCATCAAGAACAGCTGAAGATAAGTATGTTCTTGGTAGCATGAATGTTTGCCGGTAATTGATCAGTCAGGAATACTGTATATAAAATCTACCTATCTGTAATCCTGACATTCCATCCATATGGTTCAGAGATCTTTTCTTAAATGCAGTATAAGCAATGCTCTCGACAGCACACAAGAAGAACCCCTTTATCAAGATGATGATGATGAGCCTGACAATGAAGAAACGGTTGAAGAAAATGAAGAATTTAACGATGTTTATGATGGAGATCTGACGAGTTCCATACCATTTTTGAAGAGTCGGATGATGACACTGAATAATTTTGTAAATACATTTGTGAATAAAAATCCCAGTAGATTTTATTTATGGAAAAAATATTTTGTTCATTCCTTCCGTTTTTTTAAGTAGAAGTTACGCGTAAATTTTTGGACACTGATTTATACGCAGGGTATTCATTTTTCCCCGATTTTTGGGCCTAAAATTGGGGACCAACTTTTACACGGATGAACCTATACGTGAGTATATACAGTAATTGTATGGGCACATCAGCTACGCTGTTTGAAAGAAAAACGAAACACTGAAACGTTTTTCAATGATATGAGAGTGTGCATTTAGCACAAGTCACAATTACAAGAATCAACACAACTTGTATAAATCTGTCAGGCTGTCAACATTCAGTGAAGAAATGCCACTATCTTCAGCATCGCATTAATAATATTTTATAATTCACCATAACTATAAATTACGTATGTTTTCAGAAAAAGATATTACAATAAATTAATCTTGCTAAATTGTTCGGTCTAAGGTGCGTCCAAAAAGTATAAAGCCACTTGTTTTTTAACAATATTTTTTTAATGTGTAACCAAAATGCGATAAGAATCAACAATGTTCATCATGTTAACTTGACTGCTTGCCAACCATAATTACATGTATAAATAACAAATACCAAATAAAATAATGAGAAAATTCAATTTTAGTTGTCCAAAAAGTATAAAGCCAGTGTTTGATTTTGTACAAATATTTAAGAAAGGTTAGGCCCATTTGGTCAAGGGGGTGATAGGTATGCACAAATGATGGTAAAAATGCATAATTAGTTAAACAAAATTTCTTAGTTGAGCTAACACATGCAGTTTAACAATGCCGCATGGAAAACCATTGTTAGATTTTGAAAAGGGGGTAAATTGTTGCTCTACACGGCTCAGGTCAATCAGCTCGACCTATTGCACGTTCCTTGAGTCGATCACACGCAGTTATTGACAATTATTTGAAGTTGGGTGACATGTACGGTCAGAAGAAACGAAGTGGCCGGCCAACAAAACTTACCTCACGCCAGAAAAGAGCAATCTGCAAAGAGGTGAGTGTGCATGGAGCATCTCTTCGAACATTAGCGAAGAAGCCTGAATTCAATGTCTTCAAATCCACCATTGCCAATGTTATACTTGAGAAGAAGTTCCTCAAGTACGAGAGAAGAAAACACGTCCTGCTCTTAAACACCGCCACAAAGTGCAATGTGTTGAATTTGCGAAAACGAAGATGTCTTGGAAAGATGAGTGGAAGAATGTCATATTTAGTGACGAAAAAAAATTTAACCTTGATGGCCCAGATGGGTGGCAATTTTTATTGGCACGATTTGAGAAGAGACGAGCAATTGTTTTCCAAAAGACAGATGGGAGGGGCAGTGTAATGGTGTGGGGTGCTTTTGGATGGAAGTCCAAATCAAATCTTGCTTTCATCAGTGGCAGGATGACAGCCACGAAGTATCAAGATATGCTGGAAAATTTTCTCTTGCCATTTGCTGAGGAAATGGGAGGATCTTTCTTTCTGTTTCAGCAGGATAATGCACCAGTACATACCGCATTGAGTGGTTTCTTGAAAATGGTGTAGCCATAATGGACTGGCCCGCCAAATCACCAGACATTAATCCTATGGAAAATGTATGGGCTCAGTTAGCACGTGCTGTTTATGCGAATGGACGCCAGTTCGAAAATGTTCAACAACTAAAAGCCTGCATTATTGAAGAATGGGAACGATTGGATTCCAGTTACTTGAAACATCTTGTGGACACAATGCCTGATCGAATATGTAAAGTTCTGGTCAACAATGGAAGTTTCATAGGCTACTAAGTATGAAAATGTAACAATGGCTTTATACTTTTTGGACAACTAAAATTGAATTTTCTCATTATTTTATTTGGTATTTGTTATTTATACTTGTAATTATGGTTGACAAGCAGTCAAGTTAACATGATGAACATTGTTGATTCTTATCGCATTTTGGTTACGCATTAAAAAAATATTGTTAAAAAACAAGTGGCTTTATACTTTCTGGACACACCTTATCTCCAAAGACAGTATCAAAGTATGGGAAGGGATCTCCACCAGTGGTGCCTTGTACTTAGTTCTTGACATGATGATTAGGCACTCTTAACACTATTGAATTTGGAATGTGCAGTAAACCATTACCTATAGAAGGTGGCTCTGCTGAAACCACAAGGAAACTGCGATATCTTGAAGAAACAAGCTCTTTTTGTCTGATCAAATAACTCTTCTTGCTGTTGTGAAAGAAGTCTTCAACCCAGTTGAGGCTTTTGATAGGGCTCTCAGCAGCAGTCACCTCAACCCATCGCAGTTCACTTAACATCCTCTTACAAGGGAATCCCTCGAACATGTATGTCATAGATTCCACCAAATTGAAATATGTTATTCATCTGAAGCTACTATAGATGCTTGCAAAATAAGAGAGTGCGAAATTGTGTTTCTTTCAAAATAAACCGCGAAAACGAAAAAATTTCAGCATACATAGCCATACAAGGACTCCATTGTTAAAGCGGTTAGGCTGTGTGGGGTTCCCTTGTTAGTTGAACTTGGCACCCCCAATAGAAAGTCGAATTGTTAACTCCATGTGACTAGTCGGGTGAACTCGTCGGAGAGAAATTACCAGGTTGTTGTCGATACCAGGATTGAATGGCAGCGTTGGACCCACTTCTGCAGACGATAACGCCCACCCTCACATGATCGCCACACACTAGAGGCGTTGCAGTGCCTACAGTTCTAAGATGAAAAACTGCAGTTCAAAAATGAAAGACCTTGCACCTTGCAATTTTCACCACTTCCCAAAGAAGAAAGAGCACCTTAAGGGACATGAGTTGCATTCTGATGACGAAGTGAAAGATGCCTTTCAATCCTCGTGTCGACAACAACCTCTGAATTCCTCTCCAACGGGTTCACCCGACTAGTCACGTGTTGGCGCAATGCGTGGAAAGGGATGGGGACTATGTCAAAAAGCGAATAGTGCATTACATAGAGGACAAATGTACCGTATGTATCAAATACAAAAAGAATTTTGAAAATCTGTTAACAAATAAAGTTAAGGACCAGGAGGCAAAAATTCTTGAACAACCTTCGTATATTTTTGCGCTATGAACAGTCCGCTATCAATAAAAATAATATTGTATAGAGTTTTTGTGGAATCACATTTAAGATATGGATTACTAATTTATAAGGGAGAGTGGGGGTAACAGGAACCCTTTTTTAATTTTATTATGTAAATTTTGTTTCTTTGATTTAAATTTTATGAATTTTTGTCTATTTATTTTCTAATTTGAAAACTTCTTTTTCTATTTTGAAAACCACATTTTTTATTTTGAAAATTATATTTTTTCATTTGAAAAGATTATTTTTTCAACTGAAAAGATTATTTTTTCAATTGAAAACTACATTTTACCAATTGCAAAAAGCTGTAAATGAAACAAATAATACATGTATATATGTTATTAATATTATTTTTATTGCACCTGCAAGGGTAATACAGAATATGTCCAAAATACAATACAAAATAATAAAAGGACAAATAAATAGATTAAAAAAAACCCATAAATAAAATAAAAATTACATAACAAATTATAAATCCCATATGAATCACTGAATAGTATTGATAATTACATAACATCTAATTTTTCTTTGAGTGAAGAGTTCTTAGTGCTGTTACTATCAATAAAATTGGTAGAGACCTTACAACACAATAAAGGGAGAACAGAGTTTCTGACTAGATTCGCCATTTATTCCCAGCTTTATCAAGGATAACACACTTGAGGCTACATGCCCTCATATACAGAAATATGGTACAGAGTAAGCAACGTGATTGGATAAAGAAATGACAAATAGTATAAAAGTTTTGGTTTAAATAACTTTTATACTGTATTAACCTATTCACGACCAGCCTAAATTTTGAAGGATACCTCCCAGGACCAGATTTTTTGTACTATCTGGCAAACAATTTTGTAAGAATATTTCTTTTTCAGAATCAAAATTTATTTCAAAATCAGGATCTTCTACATCACAACTTGCATTAACATAATCATAATCATCCATTTTTTACAAAAAAAAGGAGCAAAAGCATTGTTGCTTACTGTGCAAATACAACGTACAACCGTGTTGACATTAGCAATCAACGAATAAACGCAATGGTTTCATTTATCGACAGGAAAATGGACCCATAAAAGAATAAATTGTTCCAAATGATTTTACTCTTTCACGACCAGCATAAATTTTGTACCTCTTCACAGAATCTTCGTCGTCCAACTTCCATCAACAGAATCATAATCATCCATTTTTTTATAATAAAGGAGCAAAAGCAATCTAAAGAATGTGCAAATACAACGTACAACAATGCTGAAATAAGCAATCAAAGAATATACGCAATGATTCCATCTATCGACAGGAAACTGGACCCATAAAGTAATAAACTGTTCTAAATGATTTTACTCTTTCATCCCTGGAAAACCACGTTTTCATTTCGTTAATAGAATTAATAACTGAAAATGACGAACGCACGTTCGTCATGGTTTTGAACAGAGGGTCTAGCTTGACAAACGCATGTTCGTCACTGGTCTTGAAGAGGTTAATTTTTCTATCGAAAAATGGAAGGAAAACTTCTGCAGCCTGGGTTCGAACCAGGAACCTCGACTGGTACAGGCATCGGCCATGATAGTCAAGGTTCCTGGTTCCAACCCAGGTTGCAGAATTTTTCCTTCCATTTTTCGATAGAAAAATTAATACATGTTGGAAGGTCATCTCCAGTCTAAATTTATTTATTAACTTTTATACTATTTGTCATTTCTTTATCCAATCACGTTGCTTACTCTGTACCATATTTCTGTATATAAGGGCATGTAGCCTCTAGTGTGTAATCCTTGATAAAGCCGGGAATAAATGGTGAAACTAGTTAGAAACTCTGTTCTCCCTTTATTGTGTTGTAAGGTCAACCAATTTTATTTATCTAACTTTTCGTTTAACATGAATTCATGTGAAATGACAACGTCTATTTTTATAACACTCAGCCTGCCAACGAATACTAAAAGATAGGCGGTTCATTTCCAGGGTAGCTCAATTGGTAAGAGCAGTGCCAGCGATAGGCATGGTCCCTGGTTCGAGTCCAGTTTGCAGAATTTTTCCTTCCCGTTTCTATTTGTTATTTCAAAATATTGAAGTTACAATTTCGATTTCTTGTTTATTGAGAACAGACGATTGCAGTTTATTACCATTAGTTGTAAATTACGAGCTTTATACCAAATATCAAAAACTCCTTTCCAACATTCTCGAAGTACTCTCTCGTTTGACAGATGTATAACTGCAACAAAGAAGTTGTCATCAACATAATTTTAAAATATTATGATGAAAAGAGTTATTAAAAAGACTCTTAATATACAAAGAAAACAAAAACGGACCAAGCCTCGTACCTTGAGTAACTTCCAATGGTGATCAATTTGTCTTGCTGGGTCTATATAAATATAATGATCAGTAAGGTATAATCGAATAATATGTAATAGACTGTTATCATAAATAATATCCTTAATATCTTGAAATAAGACAAATCTCTCTACCGTATCAAAACCTTTTGAGAGATCAGTTTTCCCTAGATGAATGCAATATAGTGCAGTTATAAAACCTCTATAAAGTTTTAAAACTGTTACATTAATTTCCTGTCCTTTACCAACTCCAGATTGGTTAGCGTGTTGGTTACAGCAAATTTGAGTTATCAACTTTTTAAAAATAATACTGTCACTAAATTTTACCAACCAACAATTCCTTGATAATGGGCGAAAATTCGTGAATTCATTTCTATCACCACTTTTAAATATGAAGGTGATATGAGTCCTCTTGTAACAATTCCCGTATCAACAATAACATTAATGGGGTGCAGCAGTAATAACATAATAGGTTGGCCACATTGTTTAAACATAGTACAGTCGATCCTCGAATTTATCACTCTTGAAATTGTCACTATTTCTGTTCTGTCACCCAACATCACGAGCCCCATATAATTTGATTTTGTCACGCCTCTTCTATTCTGTCATCTAAGAAAAGTTTCGGCGTGGAAGAATAAGTTCTAGACATGTTGACTGAGGGAAAGAGCAATATGGAACGAAAATTCTTCAAAATACGAAAAAGATTCTTGCTCAATGAAAAAATTACAATCCAATTACCTTGGGATTTCGTGGCACTCTAGTGGCCAACAGGATATCTCGTCGTATCTCATAAGGTTAAAGGATAACCTTAATTGATGATCAAGAATAATATTTGTGGATCTATTAAACAATCTAACAAATCTAAATACGAACCAGACCCAGCTGCATGAATATACATTTTTTGCTTAGACCTATTACAAATTACTTTGAATTCCCTATTTACTCTATCAAGCTCTTCTTTACCTCATTAAAAACTTATTGTTTCATGCAATTTTTCTGACGATTAGAATTCCACCCCTGTTTAGATGATCTTGTAGCTTTTAATATCCTCCACAACATGCCACTATAACTTAATGACCTGTTCAATACATCATTCAAGACAACTAGACACTCATTAATATTCAAATTAAAATTATACAAATGAAATGTGTTATGGGTAAATAATCATTAACTGAATTTCATCAACTTGAGTAAAAGACTTTCTAATGCACTCTCTCGCCGAAGTAGGATGCTCATATTGACGATAGGATTTATTGTTCACATTATTACACACAGTCATTGTAATTAATTTATGATCCAACTTGGGCACATCATTATAACTAACATTAGTCACCTGTAATTCCTTACAAATGAAAACTTGATCAATTATTGTCCTTGATTTCTTTGTAACACTAGTTGGTGAGTTGATAACAGGATAAGCCCCAATAACATTCATAAATTCTAATAGCTTATTATTATCAATAATTTCCTTTGAAAAATCACTTATAATCATGTGACAACCATCGACAGTGCTGGTAATATAATTAAGAACATTATTAACAAGTATTTGATATTTTAAAGTCTATGGGATATATCTGTTTTTTGCAGGTAAACATAATAAAATTTTGGTGGATATACAGTGCTCCCTCTACATAACAGCACTAGGGCTAAAAGCAAATTAATAATGGCAACTCCATATAACAAAGTTTTTATTCATTTTTTATCAATTTCATCAGTTAAAATTTTATCAACATCACCTCCAACCATGAATGAGTCTGAAGGTTTTATTTTCCAGAAAAAAAATCTTTCTGTTACATGGAGCTGCCATTATAAATTTGCTTTTAAGCCTAGTGCTCTCTGCTTTAGTAGAGGGAGCACTGTATCTGCTTACATAGTAAAGGTTTAAGATTATTATTTAAGCCTCAAAATAATAACTGGAATTATAAAAACTGTATTATTAATTAATATTATTAATATTACTATTATTACTGTTTAATTTTGTACAGGAAAACCATGGTTATGGCCAAGACGTGATTGCCGGCCTTCTAAATCTGCAGAAAGAAAGTTTAAAAAGTTCCAAAATCAAATAAAGGAAAAGAAACTTGATGGGGAAGTAGAAACTTTTAGATGGAACGTGTTAGAAGACTTCAAGGTTATATGATAAAATATCACTTGTAGTCTCTATATATTTAATTTGTATTAATATTTCTTAATAAAAAAAGAGGAATGTTTCACTGTGCGACAGTAAGAATTTATTACGGAGACTCATTTCAGTCTTACACCATACTCATTCAGAATTCAAAAACACTCGCAATTTGCCACTTTATATAGGATGTCCCAGGAGGAAAAGTCACTATTTCGTGTGGATATAGAATGAGTTATTCTAAGTCAAAAGTTTTATAAATAAACTGAGTTTAATAAACCTTTTACATTTACACATATCATGCAGTACTACATTATGGCAAATAATGAAATCAATATGAAGCACCACAGTTAGATTATTCAATACTTAACCAGTAGCTGCATCTTAGAAACCATTAATAAAAAAATGGGTTAAGAATGGACAATAAGGGATTTTATTCTATGCCACACTTCAAATGTTTAGATTATTAATGAAAACTTGGAAAGAAATAGACATGTAAAGTAATATGCGGCGCAATTGGTTAGCATATCAACGGCACAAACTGAAGATTCCTGGTTCGAATCCAGGCTGTGGAATTCTTTCCTATTTTTCATCATTAATAAAAGACTACATATTGCCCGTTTTTGAAAAAACTGGAAGGAATTTTTTCAAATAATAACTTTGCCTGATGTTTGGATATTTAGCTCCAGTTTATATTCATTATTTTTTAAAAGACTATTATTTATTAAAAAGTATTAACTCTTTCCCTGCACATGATTGTTCAATTCCATCTGTGGTTTCTCCAATATGTGTAGGTCAGGGGGGGAATCTTTTATTATAGAGAGTGTCCCAGGAGGAAAGGTCAATAATATATTATTGCAAATCTTTCTGAAAAGATTTATAAAGGAAATCTATATACACTCGCTCACCAAAAGTCATGGCACACCTGCCTAATAACGTGTTGGGCTCCCTCTGGCCCAGATAATGGCGGCAACCCGTCGTGGAAGAGAGTCTACCAGACCCCGGAACACATCCATAGGCACAGCAAGCCATGCCGTCTCCGCTGCACTCCATAACGATGCTGCATTTACCAGTTGTGTTGGTGACGACCTGACAGATCGTTTGATGATGTGTCACAAATTTTCAATGGGATTCCAATCTGGGGAACGTAGATGCCAAATCATTGTCGTGAAGTCGGTAGCATGTTCCTCCAGCCACTGCCGTGTCACAAGGGCCGTTTGTGGAGGCGCATTATCTTGCAGGATAAAAACAGTTCATGAAGGTGGTCCCCAAGCAGATCGATGTAGGAAGTATGCCACGAGAAAACACCCCAGACCTGTATGGAGCCTCCACCTGCCTGAGTGGGTCCATGGTTTCGTGTGGCCTGCACCAGACACGGACACGACCGTTGGCTGAATACAGCTGAAACCGTGACTCATCAGACCAGGTAACCCTTCACCAGTCCTCAGCGGCCCAATTTCGATGTTGGTTGGTCCAGGCTAGGCGTTGCCGACAATGTGAAGCTGTCAAGAGTGGCACCCGTCGTGGCCTCCTGCTCCCAAAACTTCCAGCGTCCAAGGTTCGCCGAATTATCGTCACGGACATAGTTGTGGGACGTCCCTGGTTGTACCGCATGATGATTTGTCCCACTGTTGCCCTTCGGTCAGCAGTTGCAAGCTGGGTGACCCAACGAACACCATTGGCATCAATGAGGCGTGGGCGGCCCGTCCACTGTCCGATATGGATCGTAACCCCTCATTGGGTGTACTCTCGATAGGCCTTTGCAACTGTTGTGCGGGAAAATTGCAGGGTGTTGGCTACATCTGATATTGAGGCACCCATCCGTCTGGCACCAACAATCATCCTCCGTTCAAATGCGAATAGCTCTCGGCGTGCTGCCATTTCTGCATCTAGTTTTGCTTATAATGATTGTGTGATATCAAGGAGTCCTGTGCACCTGCATTCCGAGAATGGAAGCAGCGGGATCTGTGTCATTATGGTCAGGGAACCTGATTGGAGGAGTGTGAAATGACTGTTGGTGAGTGGTGTATATAAAAAAGAGAGCGAAAAATGTATACACTTACTCACTCATTCATTCATTCATCACGAAATCTCCGGAACTATGAAGCGTACAAACTTGAAATTTGGCAAGTATATTTCTCTTGGCTTCTAGGTACTTGCTAAGAAAGGGTTTTATTTTTTTTCTTCTTTTCCATTGTAGTTTATTTTAAAATTCAATTTACCTGGAACTGAATGGTATTTTTTGCCAGTGATAAAAAAATTGTGACGTCGTTGTTTGCTTTGTTTAATTAAGATGTTTGCAATTGTTCTGTGAAGCAGCATCATCAATGACTGCAAAGTCTTTCGCTTGGGAATACACTGTATACATAGATATTAAAAAATGTACATTTTTCTCCGAGCGATGTCGGGTGCTTCAGCTAGTATTCTGGCAAGTTGCGAATCTTTCTGTATGATGACTGAGAATGATGGTCTCAGACCGAAATGCATCTCCGTAATAAATTCTTAGTATTGCAAGTGAAACCTATTTTCTTTTTTATATTTGCGCAAATGGAACCAATCTACTCGTGTGATTAATTTTTTCCTGCCTTACTGTTTCCTATGTATCATAAATAAAATGTTCCAGGTTTCATTTGTTTGGAAAATTTCCTTATTTCTTCGGAATAATTTTTATGAGAAGTTCACTGGAAGCCAGAAAAACTAACCGATCAACTTGTTCTTGAACATGATTGGCTGTCGCTACTTCCACTCCATCTTTGGCTGCAATAGCTATAGTTATATGTACGATATATACAGTACATACAGAAAGTTAATTTCTTCCAAAATTGAATGCAAACTTAAGCTCTTTTATTTGTTTACTAATCTAAGAGTAAATGGATCTAAAAGAAGATATTTTTAAGTTACTTCTTCCAAGTACTAATTGAGCAGTTGTTTGGTTATTAGATAGGCTCGGATTTTGCATATAATACATATTTTTTTCCCCAGGCTAGTAACTCATTTAAATGATATTTCATGCATTGTTCAGCTCCCTCTGGAACTCGTAGCCTAAGTTTTATTGTGCATATAAATGTATATTTCAGGCTTTAGCACATAATTCTGTATATTTCGAGGGTTGGTGCATATATTGGGTGTTTTTGCTTATAAAGGCATATTCAAAGTTAATTTTACAACCTATCATTTATATAAAATCAGCGATGGTGGATATTGTCACAACAAAGAAAAAAATCTAACAATGGGTTATTTCCCGATTATACAATCGGGTGGGTTCGCTTCTGGTTAAGTATATTATTATTAAAAAAAACAACAATACAAATGCTTTCATTGATTGAATCAAGAGACATCAGATTGGCTGCTCTGATACGGGTATACCTTTTCCCTCCCCCTTTATGGGCGAATTTTGTTTTTTCACACCTTCAGTTTTTCTTGAAGGTGAATAGGCTTCCTTTACCATGTACACTCCATTTATAAGAGCCAGTTACTGTAGAGAGATCTTTTATGTAGAATATTTGGAAAATGTTTGATTGTTCAGATCAATAAATTTTAATTTTTGCTGTGGTTTAATTTGTTTTTCGTTTTTATCGTCCATTTTCATAAGTATGACAATGAAAGCAATGCATGAAAGTAAATTTTTGGCCCATTTTTAGTGCATATTTTGGTGCATTTTAGCGCTTATACAGTGCTCCCGCTAGCCTTACTTTAGGAGGGCGCAGCCGTGACCACCGAGAGAGAAGGCCTCCGCATTGAAATTTAATACATTGTTACATCATCATAGCTAGTGCTAATTCAGGGCTTATTATTGGTGGAGATACGAATAACAATGCACTATCTATGATGATGTAACAATGTATTACGTTTCATCGCAGAGGCCTTCTCTCTCGGTGGTCACGGCTGCGCCCTCCTAAAGTAAGGCTAGCGGGAGCACTGTTATAAATCCAAACTCTAGTTATAGACATTTCCTCAAAGCAGTCTTTTACCTAAGATTGTAAGTGCTTCAATTTTGACTTTGCTTTTGTAATAAGTATGATGAATGCTGAGAAAAGGAGGCAAATATGACCCATGAAGAAGACTTGGAATTGACATCATTAGCAAACAAAGGTCTTCGTTGCTAATGTACAGTAGTTTGTACTTTGCATTAATCAAATATTTGCTCACACGGAATGGAAATTCATGCGTTTTGAAGCATCACATTAAGTATGACTTCTTAAGCATGTAAATATTGACAATGCGTTAAAATACATTTTTATTTAACTTTAATGCCAAGTTAAAAATACTTCATACTTCCTCTCAAACAGTATGCTTTTTATTTTCATACTTTTGAAAGTTAATATCAAGTTAATATTAATTAGCTTGTATTCGCTTAATAGCTAACTTATATATACCGGTATTATAAAAAAATATTTTTGATTGTAGGATATCCCAAAACATTGGCTTCCTGGGGAAAAAGTTAAAAGAGATGACTCTGGAAACTTAATTCCAGACACTAATGGACATATACCAGGTATTTAATTGTTTGCTTACAATTTTGATTTGTTTAATTCTTATATTTAGGAATTCTTAATAAAACTCTATTTTTTTTACCCAATCCTACTGCCCATCTCTTTTTTACCCAATATTTTCTATACAGGTATTTTATTTTGTATTTGAAATACATTTTTTGGTGGTATTTTGTATTTCAAAAACACATTTTTAATGTTTTTTCCTTTTATCGCCTTTTCTCGCAACCATAATTTTTTCGTTTTTTCTCATACCATCTTCTTCTTTTCTTACTATTGCTCTCACAACTAAATGAAATACTAATGAAAAAACTAAAACTATATGCAAAATAATTAATTTTTAAATCAAAATAACATTTTGCAATATTATTTCTAGATAAAGATGTTTTTTTTGTTTTTGTTTTTTTTGGCATTTATACAAAAGTATTTTGAAAAGTATTTGTATTTTAAAAAAACATATTTTGAATTTTGTATTTTTCAAATACATTTCACAAATATATTTTGTATTTGAAATTTTTAAAGAAATACCTTATGTATTTTGTATTGTGAAATATTGTATTTTTTACCCATTCCCTGTGTTTACAAACTGTGTTTAATTTTTAGGGGTGGTAGAGGATTTTATTTGAATATATTTTGCCAATAAACTGTGGGTTACAAATGAATCCTTGATGCATAAAAAAATTGTCAAATAACATGCATACAACAGCTGTCTGAGACTTCCTGATGATATTGCCTCTCTCATTAATGTACTTCCAGATATGGAGAAATTAGAAAATTTGATACTGATAGTCATAATGTTTTTTATAAAGAAATACTACATGTTCATAAAATTACAAAAGGTGTTCAATCATGAGCAGCAATGCATGCCTCACCTCATCTTGTTATTGACATTGACGGGTTCGAAATTAGCAGTTGCTAGGTTGCCAGAGACTACCGAAAATTCATTCTGGAAACTTAGTTATCAATGCTTGACAAGAACGACAGGAAACCACTGATCCACATAAGATATTTATTAAAACGTATGCGCATTTCGGCAGCCAAGCTGCCTTCTTCAGCGTATACAAAGACCTGATCAGAACAAAGTAAATCTGTTCTGATGCAGGAAAGAATTACATCGTCATATATATAGTAAAGTGGGGTTGATTATGATCCAATTACAGAGTTTCTAATACCAAAAGCACGAAAATATATACAAAAATAAGTTATTGGTAGGCAGTCTTCAACTAATCATTGGTCCTGGTTGGATTATTCAGTCTATTGGTCAGTTTAGGCAGGTGTAAGAGTTTCCCAATGTTCATCAATTGGCTCACATCCAAAGGGCCCGAGTCACTGTTCAGCAATCTTGAGGGTCTTCACCGTTTATAGCATATGACTCAATAAAGTTCAGCAGACGTGGGTCGCTAGTGCTATGTATGATATCGCTAACAAAAGGTCACCACTCTGCACAGAAAAGAAAACGTCAATCGAGACTAGTCTTACCATACAACCTGCAATTAAACAGGGGCATGGCAAGAATTGCAAAAGAATTTGGCCTGGAAATCACGTATAGAAACTCCAACCCAATGAGGAAACAGTTGAAAAACCCCAAAGATACCATCTGCCCTGAAAACAAGCCTGGCGTATATAAATTACCGTGTGCAGAATGCGATGCTGTCTACTATGGGCAATCCCGTAGAGCAGTGAAGACCAGAATTAATGAGCATTTGGCAAGCATGAAAAATGGTAAATTTGCAGTATCAAGGTTCGCTGACCACATACTCGATCAGCGACATGACTTCAGACATGAAGACTTCGACATCATAGAGTCACTTTATCGCGTTCAATAGGTAGTAGATAGTGTCTAGCGGGAGTGTCTCGGCAAAAGAAGTCGTTATTGCGCATAGCCAAGCTTAGATCTGTGGATTAGGAGCTTTGCTTTAGCAATGCGATTGTGTTGTAGACCTTTATCATTGAGAGATAAAATAGTTAATAAAATTATTAATAAGTTATTGTATGTTTAATTGTTAAAAAAAGAAAAATAAATATACGATCACATGTATTTCATATTTACATGTTTAATTGTAATTTCTGTATTTACATGTAATTGAAAATTAAAAATTAAAAACTGCAAAGATATATAACATGTAGACAAATTAGACAAATTTTTTCTTAGATTCCTTCTAAACTATGTATGTTTGGAATCGACTAAAGGATTACAAAATAATACATGTGATCAGTACATGTGATTTTATTATGAATCAATTTATTTTTGATAAAAACATTTTAAAAATATTTGTATTGTTTTCTGATTGAATCCAAATTTTAGAGACATTTTAATATTTTGTATAAAAAAGAATCAATTTTCTTGTTTCTTTAAAATTTAGAATATTGAATTTTTAAAGTTGTATGCAATTCTAAGAAATATTGATGTGTCATTACTGATGACACAAAAAAAATAAAACAATCGCAATTTTTATTAAAAGAGTAAACGAAGAATGGTCTTATGAGGATTTTTTTTTTTTTTTTATTTCCCACGCCAAACCTCAGATGCTTTAAATTGGACGTTTTATCATTAATAATTTTAATGTTTTTCTTTTTTTTCTTCCTGGAGAAGAGTGGCAGAAAAAAAAAATAAAATAAAATAAAATAAAATAAAATAAAATAAAATAAAATTTTGTATGCAATGTTACATTGTTTTCTGTTATTTCTAAACAAGCAAAACAAGTGCAAAAGTCATAACATTAATAACTGATATTATTTTGCACGCGAATCCGCTTGTGTCATTGCTAATTTGATTGGCAGTTACTAATCAAGACTTGAGTCCAAATTAATATTCATTTAGAAATGTTTGATTATTCTATATTAATACTTTTCTCAAAACATAATTTAAATACTTGGTTACATCAATAAGGAGCGCGAATCGTTTGCTCAAAATAGTATTTCCCAATAATTTCCCAAATTTCGAAATATGAATGTTATCTTGAAAAATTTCAATTGCTAACATCTAACGTAAGCCAAAAAGCAAAGAAGAGATAGCTTCCGAAAGTACTAAATATAATTAGTTCATAACGTGAAGTTATAATATTTAAAGTTAAATTTCCTTATATAACTTTAATGACGATAAAAAAATTCAAATTTTTTTATCAAAATATTAAAATACTTATAATATGTCTCTAAAATTTGGATTCGTTCAGTCAACATACAAATATTTTCAAGATGTTTTTATTAAAAATAAATTGATTCGTAATAAAAATATAAATGAAACAAAACTTTACCAGTAAGTGGATATTAATTCCAAATATAATAATTTAAAAAATAGAGGAATGCCCAAGCACTTAAAAATTTAAAATTCCAGGATTTTCAATTCATTCTTGAAAAAATTTTTGAAAGTAAAAGGATTAAAGTTTGTGATTAATTATAACTTATGGAACATTTGGAAAAATTTGTTTTATTTTTTAATCCTTTTGTCGATTCCAAATACACATAGTTTAGAAGGAATCTATGAAAAATTTTGTCTAATTTGTTTAAACGGTATATTTCTTTGCAGTTTTGAATTTTTAATTTTCAATTAAAAACAGAATTTACAATTAAACATGTAAATAACTTAATTATCGTTTACACATGTGATCGTTTAATTTTTTCTTTTTAACAATTAAACATACAATAACTTATTAATAACTTTATTAACTATTTATTTCTCGATTGTTAACGCAAAGCCCCTAATCCACAGATCTTGTGATTTAAGCTTGGCTATGCGCCAAGTTTTCTTGGCACGTGCATGCGCGACCTTGTGCCGAGACACTCCCGCTAGACACTCTACCTACTACCTATTGAACGCAGTAAACTGAACTCTTCCATTTCACCTTACAGTGAGAGAACTCTAATCTGTGGTAATCTGGGGAATCGGTTCTTTTTCGAAGTGTATCCCATCTAGCCTGGACAGCTGCTTGTAATTCTTCGAAGTCTAGAAAATGATGTCCACTATTAACAGGACATCTCTGACTCTAGCCATCAATGAAGATGATCTCCTCCTGTGTATCCACAACTTTTGTGAAATGTAAAGAAACTGCAAAAAACTGGTGGTCAAAATGAAACTAACAATTGTGGTTTCGTGAAATTCTAATCTTAAGAAAAATTTTGCTAGATAACATCTTAAATTGGCAAAGAAGCTTGTAATAGATAATTTTATTTAAATGTCAGTAAAGTTATATTGTACAACAGAGTACAGTTTTTGGATGGTTAGTTAAGTATGTACATGTATTTGGAAACACTTCTCATAAATATGCAGTAAGTAAATCTTTCAGTTGATCATGTGATTATTTGTCTCAAGAAAATTAATGTGGATAATATGAAGCCAGAAACATGTTCAAAAATATATAATGAAAGTGTTACGCCATTGATATCAAAAGATTTTAAGAAGAAGTAGCTTATATAGTGTATTTCTAAATGTTCTGATATGTTCCAGGGAGCAAGACAAAGAGCAAAATGTCACATGAACATGGGGGCGAAAACGCTTCTTTCTTGAGTTATAAATGTGTTTGCAGTAGATTTAGTAACGTTAAAGCGTATAAGATTTGCAAACTGTGTGACCTCTGGTTAATGCTCAAAATGGCCTCTGTTAGATTCCAAAGAAACATGGGTTGGCCTTGCTGCATGGGTTGGCAAACTCATTGGAAAATACCAGGTACAGTAGAACTCGGTTATAACTAGAAGGCTTCGGACTAATATATTTTCTCGCTATATCTGATTCTCGTTATAACCAGAAAGGGAAAAAATGTACTCTTTCAGTTAATATAAGCAGTAAATAAATATATTTATTAACAAAATCAATTTACAGCACAGTTACTTCATTACAACGTGAAAATAACCGGAAATTGACGATTGCTTATATTGCTTAACCGATCGCTTATTAATATAAGCGTCTAATTTAAACAATAAATTGAAATCTTCAGTGGTTGTTTCACTGTCAGTTGTAAATAATATTTTCAACTTATTAGATAGATCTTTTAATTCGCCGCTTGTTAATGGTTCCTGTAATAAGCCTACCTCCTCGTCGTCGCTCTTATCAGAACCGTCATCTTGAATTTGTTGCATTGTTCAACTATGGCATCATCTGTCAATGGCTCCTCTGTTATTAGGTCTCTGTCTACCTCGACAAAATCCTCAAAAGTGATGGCAGCAAGCTTTACTCTATAAATCGCCTGGCTACGGATGATTTCCCACTCTTCAAATCCTAAGTAGTCTGGTTCTTCTTGTAGCTGGGCAGCACCGGGGAATCCTGCTTTATTGAAGCAGTTTTCGATGACTTCTTTCTTCAACATTTCCCATATGCCACACACTTTTCATATGGCATCTAAAACATTCCATTTTTTCATTTCTTTGTTCTTTTCCATCACGAAAATCATGTCACGGACGAGGTTTTGCCTAAACAAAGCCTTTATCGAGTGAATAATGCCAAGATCCAATGGCTGCAAACGTGAAGTGGCATTCGCTGGAAAAAATTTAACCGCTATGTTGCTTAGATTTGGCGGAATTTTGTGCGACGGGCAATTATCAATAAAAAGCAAACTTTTGCAGTTTTCCTTCTTCAACTCTGCATTCCATTTTAATAAAAACTGTTTAAAAATATCAGCAGTCATCCATGCACGTTTTTTAAAAAAGTAGCTGCAAGGCAAGGCTTTGAAATTTTTAAAACATCGAGGACGCCCGAACTTGCCGACAACAACTGCCTTCCTCTTGTCTGAACCATCCATATTGCAGCAAAGAAGAACAGACAACCGCTCCTTGCTTATTTTGCCTATAAAAGAAAAAATAGTGTAATTAACGTCACTATACTATGATTACTCTAGATTTACAGTACACATAAAATACAGAAAAAAATTTACGCTGTAGCCTACTGTACCTCCATGACAGCGTTCTCCTTTAAAATGTAAAGTCTTTGTAGGGAGCACGTGGAAAAAAAGCCCCGTTTCATCAGCATTGTAAATGTCATGAGGGGCTTATTTCTCAATAATCTTTGGCAAAACATTTTTCTGCCATTCCTCAACAACATTTCCATCAACAGAATTTGCTTCTCCTGCAATTGCTCTGTAAACAATCCCGTTTCTTTGCTTAAAGCGGTCTATCCAGCCATTAGAACATGAAAAGTTCTCGACATGAAACCGCTTTGCAAAATCATTTGCCTTTTCTCTCAATATCTCGCCGCTTATCGGTACGTTTTACATCCGTACCTGAAATAAAACCGTAAAGAATACTGTACAGTTTATCGATTCTTAACACTAAAAAATGGCTTTTCTGCTAAATGGAAAATCCATACCTGATTGAACCACGTCAGCAACGCTTTTTCCACATCTTGGTGGGTGGCCATTCGCATTCTTTTTCTATTTAAAACTGCAGTCGTCTCCGCTTGGTTACGAATTTTATCAGCGTTTGATAATTGTCGCCAACGTAGAAGATTTCAAATTAAAATTTTTAACGATGTCACCCTTCTTTGCATTGGGCTTTTCAAGCTCATCCAGAATTTTTACTTTTACTTCTAACGATATAGCGTTTCTTTTTCGTTTAACAGAATTGGACATCGTGGAAAGGGTTGTGTACATGTACAATTTACATTTACTGTACTGTGCAACAGGCTGTAGTGTGATCAGCTGAGTGTGATCTGTAGATGCTAGATGTCAAGCTGTTCCCATAATGCACTACAGTATGTATGAATGCCCGTATGTGTAGTGCTCGCTGATTGGTTCGTTTTGCCTGCAAGCAAAATTTTGCGATATGGTGTACAGGAATTCATGAGATATCATTTTTTCCCTTTTAATTTATTCATTAACAGATGGAAAATAAAAAAAAAATTTTTTTCAAGTTCATTTTTTAACCATTTTTATGAAAATTTTGCTCGTTGTAACCAATTTCTTCAACAAAAAACGCTCGTTATATCAGGTTGTGTTAACATAGAAAAACATAAAATGGGACTGGGGCCCGAATTTTTCTCGTTATAAACGAGTTCGCTATAGCCGAGTTCTACTGTATATGACAGATGATGTCGCAGCCATCCAAGATCTGCTGATGAAGAGTTGCAACATATGGTACTGGGGCAGAATAAACAAGAGTTTTCTCAAGGATTCATGTTCAGGGAGTTCTTTGAATCGTCGTAACTCTTCTTCTACTACAGGACACTTTCAAACCATTATATTCTAGAAAGAGGCGTTTTCAACCCTACATTCATATGACATTTTCTGCTTATTTTGGTCCTTGGAACATAATCTGAAAGTTTGTATAGACCATTCAAAAACGCCTTGTATACTTGTAACAAGCCAGGAGTTGCAATTACCTCTCACCCAAGCCAGTTACAGATTCCCTGTTACTAACCTTACATTCTGTGCATAGACAGACTGACTCCAGTCAACAGAAATATTCACATTTATTTACATGTGAATAAGACAAAATGAGGGTATATTGGTGCGGAGCTAGTTGCTCCTTGACTTTCTTTCTCTGGGGCTAGTGGTCGTGCAGATGCAGTATGCACTACATCTCAGTATTTGAGATGATATTTCATGTAAGGGCATGGGATAGTCATCACCTTCCCTAAGAGTATTAAGATACAATTGTTCTTCTTAAAATTTTTGCAAATCCAAGTTTAATTGTTGATTGGTCATATTTTATGCCATGTGCATATCAGCTTCTCAACTATGTATTAATTTAAAACTGAATTTTCTTTCCGTTTAGGTTGGGTCCCTATTGATCCTAGTGTAAGAACTCATTGTTGGCATTTAGCCACAGTTGATTTGGTTCAAGGAATGGCCTTAATACTAAGGTAAATAGATATTATAAGTTAGAAATTACCGTATTTTTCAGACTGAGTTGACATTTATTTTACATCAAATTGGAAGATGGAAAAAAATCAATATGAAACCTTCTCTCTTTTCTATTCCTCTTGTACCTTTTTGGTGTTGAGGATGTTAAATAACCATTGGATCTATTAGCCTAGCAGGAGATCAACCTATTGAGGCCATGCTCAGTCTTCAAACTTGTAAGTAAGGGACAAACACAGACATTCATGCTCTCAGTGGGATTCAAATCTGTGACTTGCTGGTTTCGAGAATGAGAAGAACTGTGGATTAGTACTGTTGGCCATACCAGCCAGCAATAACTTTTATTTTAATTTTAGTAAATTATTATTTTAAACACCAATTTTTGTGCAAAAACGAAAAGAAATTGTTATATTGAAGGAATATAATATATAGGGTGTCCCATTATAAAGTAAAGAAACTAAATATCTTGAAAACGAAAAACACTAAAGAAAAATGTTTCAGGTAAAAGTTAGAGCATTTCAAAGGGATAATCAGAAACAAATAACCATTTTTTGAGAGACAGCAGTTTTCAAGGCCATTTGATTGTTTAAATCAGGGGTGACCAACCTGCGGCCCGCGGGCCAAATGCGGCCCAGCAAAAGAATTTATGCGGCCCGCGGAAAGAACCATTTATTGTAAAATTTATTAACAAGTAAGATTGTACGTGGTTAATATTTCATAAAATATTTGAATATAATTTGAATTACAAATGATTGGCCCCCTGAAAACCTTCAGAAATTTATTTTGACCCGAGACAAAAAAAGGTTGGTCACCCCTGGTTTAAATGGTAAAGTATGTTTTCTATTGCAGAATCTGATTAAGCACATTTTTCTGTATATTATTGGGTAAGACGTTTTTCAAAATGAGGTTTATTTTCTTGTAAAATTAAATTCAGAAATTACATTTTTATTAATATTTATTTTAATTAACAAACAAAAATTTTTATATAAGATTAATATTCTCCAAGCTATATTTTAGACTTTACATGTGCTATCAAATTTTTTAATATTAATGGTAAATTCTTAAGGTCACATACAACTTTTTTAAAACAAAAGATGAAGGTATCAATATAAGTTTTAGCATATATAAAAAATTTCGAACTCAAAATTAATAAAATATACTAAAAATTTTCACACCCCCCCCTCTACAATCCAGAGGAATGCTATTTTCATTCTGAAAATGAAGGTGCTGTACATTTTTATTTGTATACAAGGTGAGACCGGAAAGTTCGGTGAATGACTCAGAAAAACAAATGGAAAGGTATTTCAGAGATGATTCTTTACTGTCCTTCAAAGCAAGCCTTCATGGCTACAATATGCTTTTGACATCATTCGTATAACTGTTTCATGGCATGTGAAAAATCCTCTTTCAGTACTGCTTGAAGTTCCCTCATCACAACCATTTGATTATCTGGAATGTCGAGAAATATGTATTCTTTCATTGTTGATTTCAAACAAGGAAACTGGAAGTCCGGAGATGTAGTGCTGGTGGTCGGTCTTCTACATTGTGGTTCATCTTCAAGGATTTCTTGTCCTTCACAGAAACACTTAAACCACTCATACACACATTTTCAAGTCAAACCATATACTGTCTTTAGCATTTCATGGGTTGCCTTTTCAGTTTTACCCAATTTAAAACAGAATTTCATATTGACTCTCTGCTCCATTATCAGTAAAAAAAAAACTCTAAACACTGCTGCATGAACGTATGCCTGTCAACAGTGGTGATGGCACATTTGCATATGTTAAATGAGATACAAAGAACACCTTGCGCATGTCACCATGAATCGGACATTTCCCATTATTACATTAAGGGGTGATTTGCAGAAATTTCCAGTCTTGCTTTGTATTTTCAATTCAAAAATCAGACGCAACTTTTGTTCTGACCTAACACATGAATTTATTCATACTTGCAAAAGATACTTTTCAAAGTTCAGTAGGATAAAGAATTGCGAGTGTTTGTTGGTACCCAACTTCAATTATATGCCTCTATATAATTAAATTTTGTGCGAGAAATTTTATACATTAGTCTTGGGCAAGTCGTACTATTCCTAGTGCTTCTGGAAGTAATGCCAAGAAGCTGAAAAGAGTGAAGACTTCATAAGAAAAGGTTAAATTGAACTTTGAGGGGAAGGGTTAAATGGGATCAGCCTCCTGACCCCCCACAAAATTGGATTGCTCGTTCTTTATAGCTTATCAGTTTACATGTTAATTTTACACAAACATTTATTTTCTATAAAATTGACTTGTATATAGCATCACATACTGTCTGAAAAATGCGAACATTTATAATGTAAACTGTATAAAATAAATAAAGATACCACTATTTCCACATTATTTAATATCCATATGCGCATTTCGACAACAAAATCGTCTTCTTCAGCAAAAAAACTAGATAAAGAATGATAATACCAATAGTGAAATATATAAAGAACAAATCTAATCGGCTTAAAATGTTAGCCAATGACAAAGCTGGAATCTCAGAAGTCGCCCCGGTTGCGTGACTTTAAAAGCTTCGCAACTTTAGATCAATCAGTGACGTTCATAGGACCATTATCACTATTTAGCCGCTGATCGGACCCTTCATTTCTGGAAGAATTAAGCTATTTATCGCTAACGATCCATTTCACGATGGAAACCGAGCAGAATGGCTTCATTCCATTTTTAGTTCTCAACATTATCCGATCTGAAAATAAACTTGATTTTGACATCTACAGGAAGAAGAACTTTGAGCCTGCCTTCATGCCAAGTGAGTCTAATCAGTGTCTATTACAAAAAAATGTCTGCGTTCTATCAGATGAATTTGAGAGCACTCGGGGTGTCTTTAACTACTTAAAGAAGAAGAGTTGAGCTGTACAAGATAAAGTCTTATGTAGTGATAAATGGCTACAATCCAGTAATAATGGATAAACTGTGAAAGAGAATCTCCAAGAAATTAATTTTTAAAAAAGCGACGACCTTATCCACAAAACCAGAAAAGAAAAGCTACATAAGCATACCCTATAATATAAATTAATTATTAATGTTGTAACATTAATAATTAAAAAAATTATATTATCCATTCCTTCCCTTTATTAATTATATACCCCATAATGTTCACCTCACTGAAAGTTTCAATAGAATCTTTAAACAATTCGGATTCACACCATCATACAAAAGCAGGAATACATTAAGGAAATTTTTAGGATCCACTAAAGACAAGAATCCAAATTTACAAAAGTCTGGGATTTACAGAATAACCTGTGCTATATGTGGAAAAACACTACTATGGTCAGTCGTGGAGAAGAATTTGCATTAGAATTGATGAACATTTGGCTTGCATCAGAAGAGGAAAAATGGATACCTCATCTTTTGCTAAACATTTCTTAGAGTGTAGGCATAATTATGATAAATTGGCTGAAAATATTTTACATGCTATGCAAAATCCTGTATTATTAAATTTTTTGGAAGTGATGGAGATTCCCAAAGGGTCCGATCAGTGGCTAAATAGTGATATTGATCCTATGAACGTTTGTGATTGGTCCAAAGTTGTGAAGCTTTTAAAGTCACGCAACCGGGACAACCTCTCTGAGTCCAGCTTTGTGGTTGGCTATCTTTTTAATCCGATTAGACTTGTTCTTTCTATATTTCACTACTGGTATTGTTATTCTTTATCTAGTTTTTTGCTGAAAATGACGTCATTGAAATAAGCTTTTAGACATTAAATAATGTTGTGGAAATAGTGGTTTCTTCATTTATTTTATATTGTTTACTGGTTTCCACAATTTCTGGCAATTTACTTATTTGTATTTATAATGTACAAATAATATGAGGGAAGATCAAAAAGTAATTGAGTAAATTTTTAAAACAAAAATTATTATATACATTTTGAAGAGCATGTAATTCTCCATTACCCAGGGAGATGGCAGGCATGTACACTATCTGCATGCAGGGCTACAAAATGGCAGGTAAGCTGGAGACGTTTGAGACTGTGGAGATCCGGAGTGTGGTCAGGTTTCTGTGGCCAGAGGGAGAAAAGCTTCTGAAATCCATTGCGAGTTGTGTGCAACATATGGTAACACGTGATGACATAGACAAATGTGTCCAACTGGTGTGCCAAGTTCACAGCTGGGTGCGAAAATGTCCTCAGTGATAAATGTTCTGGACAGCCGTGCACATCCAGTACACAGAGAAAATTGATGCCGTGAATGCAGTGATTCAGCGAAATCAGCGGGTAATGATCCAACTAGTGGCACTGGAAGTGGACATTTCATACGGAACTGCACACCACATCATCCAGTTTCAGAAAGTTTCAGCAAGAAGGGTCTAACCAGCTTTCACCAGAGTACATGGAGAACTTCATGGCATACAGTCTAGAGCATTTGCTTCAGTTCCACAAAGAGGGACACTCATTCCTTGAACATATTGTCTCCGGAGACGAAAAGTGGGGGTTTCATTACACAAAGAGTCTCCCCTCTGAAAAAATTCAAGACAACACCTTCCGCAGGGTTAGCCAGGGTGTTCTTCTTGTTGATTTTCTGGCCAATAGAAAAACTGAACGCTGCTGCTTATTCTGCCACATTGGATCGGCTACGAGCTGCTGCGCCGAAAGGGTCCGCAGATGGCTATGGACAAGGTCATCATGCTGCATCATAATGTGCCTCCCCATGGTGCTGCATCAGTATTTCAAAAACTGCAGTCCTGGAGTGGGAAGTCCTACACCATCCAGCCTACAGTCCGGACTTTCACTTGTTCAGAGCTTTAACACAGCACCACACTTCCAGAGCGACAATGAGGTGAAAACAGCTGTGCGGTCAAGGCTTCACTCCTAGCCAAACGAATTCTATGCTATAGGCATCGAAAAGTTGGTCTCACGTTGGGACAAATACTTAAATGTGAATATTTAAGTTGAGAAGTAGATCAGTGTTCATCGTTCAAACTATATATAATGATTTTGCAAATACATGATGGTTTTGCTGTGAAAAAATTACTCAATTACTTTTTGATTTTCCCTTGTATGTTCAATATTGGTCTTTCCCTATGTTATTATTAATAATTGAAAGGAATATGAACTTGATAATACACTATGTTGCCGATATATTTTTAATGATGGAATATACAGGGTGATTCAAATAAAGTGTAATGGTCTTATAACCTAAAAAAAACATTACTCCAATTAAAAAACTGTTAGTGCAGTTGTATACGCAACTGGCACGTGCCAAATTTCATGTATTGTTAAAATTGATGTTTGACACCAATTAAGGGCTCACATTATTTTTATCTGGGAAACCAAAAGAGATAGAGTAAAGAAATCAATGAGAAACTTGAAGAGCATGGTCAAATTAGTCTGAAAAATCATCATTCTAGACTAGCTTTATCTGGCTAATTTTGGAGAAAATTTGAGACAAACATTTTGTGAAAGTCTAAATTTCAAGACTTCTATATTGTTACCCATAGAGTTCAGAAGGTAATTAAAAATGAATTGACCTTATTTTAAGTAAAAGTATTTTACGAATTTTAAGAAAATGTAACAGTAATTGATATTATTCTAATTCTGGAATATTCCAATTCCGGAATAGGGGTTGTCTGACAAAATTTCATTTTTCCAATTCATTCATTCATTTATTTATTTATTTATTAGACAATTTGCATCCCTTTAGGATGAAAGATAGAGGAAAAGAAATAAAATTACACTTCACTTTGGATAAGCATTAAATGTTGTGAGATCAAGCGTTTCGTATGTAGTTTATGATTAGCACAGTCCGGGCATTTACATTCCATAATACTAATTCTTAATTGATAGTATTATAAGGGAAAAATCTATTTAATCTAGCGGCAACAATGGAGGCCGGAATCAATTTATATCTTTGCGATGTTCGAATTGAGAGAGATTTTTTTTAACTAGTCGGAGATGAAACGAAAGGGGTGTTTATCATCGCATAATGCATCATAGATTTCTTTTAATTTGGCATTGAGCAGTGTAGTTTTAAAAGTGGGAAGTCCAGCTTTATTACAGGCATCAGTTAGTGAGGTATATTTGCCTAGAGGATGTGCAGATGACCTGATTAAATTTAATCTACGAGTGTTTAATAATAAATTGGTATAATTTTTCCTTTTATCATGTAAAAATCGATAGATTAAAATACATAAAAATACATAAAAATAAAAGTCACGAATGTTAAGATAGTCTTGTGGATGAAAGTCTTGCAGAAGTCTTGTTATTTAGAAATTTGATGAAAATTATGTAGTCCTGCGTAGATTACGGTAGATGTTGATTACTCTTGTGAAGATCATGGAGGCGATGATAGCAACTTAAATTGAACCTAATAAAAAAGTATATTCAATACAATACAATAACAAAATTTTCCAAAAACAAAAAATAATAGAACAAATACTGAACATAAAAAATCATACCAAAAATAATAAAAACATTAATAACCACTAACAAACAAACAAAAACCTAAAAATAAAAACAATCAAAATAACAAAGAAAAATGGAGCACCACAAACATAATTTACCAAATATCATGTAAAAATTGTGAACACCTCTACACAGGTCAAATAAAAAGAGAACTACAAATAAGAATCAAAGAACATGAGAGAGCACTAGGCCACAAAGACATAAACAACCATTTAGTTAACCATTATATCAATAAAACCCACACACAAGACTGGAATAACACAAAAATCATTGGAAAAGAAGAAAATTATGAAAAAAAGATTAATATAAGAAACTATGAATATCATTACCAATAAGAAAGATCTAGTCAAACCATCAATAGAAATAAACAACAAATGGACATTACTTTTAAATAAAAAATAAAAAATACAAAACAACAATTAACCTAGTCAACAATTAACATCAAACAAACACAACCAACAATCACAACCATTATAGAATTTATCATTGTTTATTTAATTTTATTTATTTCTAGTTTCAACTGTTATATAATTTAAAAACATTCAATCTGAAGGCCAGTTCGGTCGCCGAGAGCATTGAAGTGCAGGTCTTGCCGCTCTCGTAATCAGCGAGTTGTGGATTCGAATCCTGCCGAGGGCATGGATGTTTGTATTTGTCCATTTCACCATCATCCTTTCATCCCAAACAGCTAGTCTCCTGGATAAAAGGGGAGATGGAGGCTGAAATTCCATCCATCCATCCATTCACTCTGAAGATGAGAAGTGAATTTCTCGAAAACGTTAATTTGTACCCGTTTCCTTTTAAACTATTTTTTCAATTTACGATTATCATTTGAACTACCTCCTTGAAGTTTTGTTATGTGTTTTGTTACCGTCATTTTCAAATTTTGTTATAAATGTTCCTATTGCCATCATTGCCTCCATGATCTTCACAAGAGTAATCAACATCATCTACCATAATCTACACAGGACTACATAACTTTCATCAAATTTCTAAATAACAAGACTAACGCAAGACTTTTCATTTACAAGACAATCTTAACATTGGTGACTTTTATTTTGTTTTTATATATTTTAATTTATCGATTTTTACATGATAAAAGGAGAAATTATAACAATTTAATTCATTATATTTAACATTAATCCAGGTTATCAAAAATTTAGATGCAACCGACCAAATCACAATAGCATATTCCAATTTGGAAAAAACTGCAGATTTTATCAACATAATTAGTTCTCTCCTAGTCAAAATTTTCTTTAGTTTTTTTCACCAAATAATTAGTCTTAGATATTTGGCTCATTAAATTTTCAATATGATCTTTAAAAGACAAAGTTGTATCAAATGTAAGTCCTAGAAACATTTAAGCTGTGTATTTCTCATAGCTAGCTTGCAAAATTTTGACAGTTTTTTTCTTCATTTAATTCATCCCGTTTTTCATGTACAGTCATCAAAGGGAAATAATCCACACTTGAATTTTACTCTAAGTTTGACCGTTTCAATATTAATTTATTTTTAATAATTTAATATTACATTTAGAGTTAACATTATTAAGATTATTAAATTTAAATAATTATAATTAATAAAACTATTAAATCAACACATTAGCATGAAATTTAATATTAAGTATTAAACTCGTGTGGATTATTTCCTTTGGTTGACTGTACCATTGTTTTAGAACAGACATCGTCTTGCTTTGCTTTTTCTTCGTCCTGGCGGTCATGCTTTTTCATTTACATTCAATTTACATACCATTTGTCTCATTTTGGAGGAAACAATTAAGTACTAAAATGCCTGCATTTACAACTGAGCAATTAACTGAAATGGTAATAATTTATGGTGAAAGTCACAGAAATTTTCCTCCAGCCAAAGGAAAATACCATTCATAGAGCAATCACAAGATTAAGAACAACAGAAACATTTAATGTGCCTCATAATAGAGGGGTAGCAGATGCAGATGTCATAGCCTATTTTGTTGCATTCCCACATAGTAGTATCTGTGATGCTGCATTACAGTGTGGATTATCTACCGTTATTATCACTGTATGGCAAATTCTTCATAAGAATGGGTTTCATCCATTCCATTTAACACCTGTTCAAGCATTGGAAGGGCCAGAAGATTATTTGCTCAGGACTGATTTCTGTAACTTTGTTTTGAATGCATTAGAGGATACAAAATGTATTACAGGCGGACGAGGCAAAATTCATGAGGGATAAGGTTGTTAACAGACACAACCAACATCATTGGTCATTGGTTACATACCCATATATTTGGGAGGGTTCCCACAACATCATTGGTCCATTTTAGTTTGGTGTAGAATTTGGAATGGCAGCATTATTGGACCAGTGTTTTTCCTTCAAAATCTAAATGGCATTCATTATGTTGAGCTACTAACAAATGAAATTTCTTAATGGGCATATGATCTACAAATAGCAGAAAGGAGAAATGTATACAGTTTGGACCATTAAGGTGGTCGCCCCTCCAAGATCGCCAGATTTAATTCCCCCTGATTTCTTTTTGCGGAGTTTCTAATGGTATAATTAAATAATCATTATTTTAATTTGACTTAGATCGATAATGGTAGTACTTATTGAATTCAGTTAATTAGAACCTTACGTTGCTTTAGTGCTGCAATAACCATATAATATTATTAATAGAAAAAAGGAAAAGTAAATCCAGGTAATAGTTTTAACAATGAATTGTAAAAATAACTCGCAGTGGAACTTGTTAAAATAATCAAAACTAATTCAGTTGGTCAGTTATTTAAAGAAGTGTAAATATAAATGTAATACAAAAATTAGGGCCAAATTGAATAGATCAAGTAATTATATAAAAAAACAAACTGCTATAATAGAAATGGCATGGGTTTTTTACGCAGTGGCTACGTACAGTGCAACCTTGTACGCCTTCCGTTCAATACAAAGGAAGTGATAGCTTGTACTGCCATCTATCTACAGATTTGCTACCCAACTATCAAATCGAGCAAGATAGCGGAATCGCGTCGCATAGTGGAGAAATGCACCGTTTTAAGCACTTTTATCTTAGCTTCGAGCAGCTAATATGGGATAGAATGGATATTATGAATGGCGCCGATGATTTGCAAGTCAAGAAAAGATACATTTCCCTCAAATTTACTCCTCTGTATATCGCTCCCTGCACGTAGATGCCCCCCCCCCCCTTCCCCTTAGCATTCTTCTCCTGTTAACTCGAGTTAACTCTGATCACTTCGCCATTCTACGAGGGTCATTTTTAAAGTTAGAACAGTTTTGTAATAAAAACAAAACTACTATATATATTTTCAAAATTTTTTCTTTACCAGATTCTATGTACCTATAACTTTTTTCCGCATAGTTTCCAAGTTTATTTAAGCACTTGTCATAGCGCACAATGTACTTCCACATGATCACTTCATAAAAGCTGCCACCGGTGAAGAAAGTCACGCAGTGTTCAGGTTTTTTGTTTGGGAACAACTTGACCACCCGCCTTACAGTCCGGACCTCACGTATAGTTGCTACCACCTGTTCTGGGATCTAAGGGCGTTCATCTGCGGCCTGCATTTCAACAACGATGAAAAAGTGAAGACTGCGTGACTTTCTTCATCGGCGGCAGCTTTTATGAAGTGATCATGCGGAAGTACACTGAGCTCTATGATAAGCGCTTAAATAAACTTGGGAACTATGTGGAAAAATAGTTTAAGGTACCTACAATCTGATAAAGAAAAAATTTTGAAAATATATTTATTAGTTTTGTTTTTATTACAAAACGGTTCTTACTTTAAAAATGACCCTCGTGCTGCTTCTATGGCTTCGCTATCTACATTTTGACTCTATTGCAATTTATTTCATGCAGTCAGGAATAAATGAAGGAGGATCATCTGTTTCTGATGGAATCTTTGTACAAATTATTCAGGGCCTCAAGGCCACCGCATGGATAAGTGTCACATCTTTAACTTTTTATTTTTTATTTATAAGTAATAGATTTATATTTATTATAATTCTCATGTATTCAGAAAGTAATAGAATAATTATAATTATAAAAACATTATTTTCTTATTTTTATTATAAATATTCATTTAATCAATAATAATTGTTTTTACAGTTAAAATTAAGAATTTTACAGTTTCTTTACATAAAATTTTAAAATATTAAAAAATTTAATTTTTTTTATTATTTAGTTTAATATCTCCAAATATAAATACCAAATAAATTATAATAGTGAAAATAAAAATGAAAGAAATTATAACAAAAATCAATTGATATTCACCAGAAGTCTTTGGAAATCCAAAAGATAAAATCCAATGATTGTTCTTGTTCTTATTGGGATGTCCACAGTAGATCAAATGCTAGATGTCTACTGGTAGAAACAAATAAATTAATGGAATAGCTGGTCATCCAACCGCTTTTAATGTCCAAAGACTGCTCCAGTCGTAGATAATATTACTTTTATGGCACAGTAAAAGAAATTTAAATTAAAATAACATTTAAAACAAACATAAGTACAATTAACAGAACGTTATCGAGAATTATCTTCTCTCATCCCTATTTCTAGAAATCAACAGGTTTCTTCGCATTAATCATTGTTAAAAGTTTTTAACCAAAACTATTCTATAATAAGAACAAAGACCCTAAACTCATCTTCTGGATATCCAAAGACATCCGGTGGATATAAATGATTTTTGTTTTAAGTTATTTGATTTTTATTTTTACTGTTATAATTTATTTGGCACTTATATTTGGAGGTATCAAACTAAATAATAAAAAAAATTAATATTTTTAAATTTTATGTGAAGAAACTGTAATATTCTTAATTTTAACAGTAAAAACAATTACATTATTATTGAATAAATGAATATTTATAATAAAAATAAAAAACAATATTTTTATAATAATAATGAATCTATTACCCTTTGAATATATGAGTAATTATAATATGTAATTATAAATCCATACTTATAGAATAAAAAAAATCAAAAGTCAAAAATGTTATCTGGAGCTCAAAACCATGATAGATGGGTCACTTAACTACGTGGCGACCCCGAATAATTTGCACAAAGATTCCATCAGAAACAGATAAACCTCCTTCATTTATTCCTAATTACATGAAATAAATTGCAATAGAGTCAAAATGTAGATAGCAAAGCGATCAGAGCTAACTCGAGTTAACAGGAGAAGAAACAGAGAAGAAATGCTTGAGGGGGGAGGGACATCTACGCGCAGTGAGCGATATAGTAAATTTGAAGGAAATGTATCTTTTCTTGATTTGCAAATCTTTGGCACCATTCATAATATTCATTCTATCCCATATTAACTGCTCGAAGCTAAGATAAAAGTGCTTAAAACGTTGCGTTTCTCCATGCGACGAGATTCCGCCATCTTGCTCGATTCGATAATTGGACAGCTAATCTGTAGATAGATGGCAGCACAAGCTGTCACTTCCTTTGTATTGAATGGAAGGCATACAAGGTTGCACTGTACGTAGCCACTGCGTTAAAATAAATATATATGATGCTTTAACAGGAGACAAATTTTACCGACAGAAACAAATTACTATTTGAACAATCACAAATTACTTTTACAAGTTACTTTCATGAATTACTTTCACAAATTACATTTACAAATTACTTTTACAATTAACTATTACAAACAATCATTTGTGCCTAAACAGTAGAACAAGTTACTTATGCAGCCTGTTTAAGACTACAAATACACAAAAAAAATACACTTACGGTACTGCCTCCACAAGGACAGTATATGTTGCCTCACCTGAGATAACATTACAAAACATAAACAAATTATGAACTGGAAAACCGAAGGGGTGGATGCAAAATTTCTTGCACACTTTTTGCCAAACTTTCATGATTTTCACTGAAAGTCACCCAAATGGGTGGATTTACCATTTCGTGCACACTTTTTGCCAATTCTTCAGTCATGGGTTAAAACTTTTCTGTTCATAAAAAAAAAGCAAAGTAAGTGTTAGGGCATAAGAAAACTAGCAAGTCTTATAACTAGAGTAAATAAAAACTCTCAATAGCCCAAAAACATGAAGATTCAAAACGTATCTTCCAAACAGGATAAAAGGAAAACTTTATCCTACTATGGTTGCAAATAAAATAACCATAGCCGACCAACAAGTAATAAAAGAAGAACATACCTTCCGAAGCAGAAATGCCTCACCTGATAAGGTTTCAAAAGATGATTGGGAATTCCAATTCAAAGTATTGAATTGGCATTCAAAATAAAATAATAAAAAGAATAATTGATGAAGTAGAATAAAACAAAGGATGAAGTGACTCCACGGGCAGCAATAAACAGAAGGACTAAAGCATAAAAAGACATTAAAAGTAAAATAATATTAAGAGGAATAAAATTGATTTGGCTTACAAAAAGGCTTACAATGCGATAGAAATCGAATCGGTATATTACAGGTGATTGTTTAAAAAAACAATTCACAATAAATTTCAACAATACAAGTTATTGCTTAAGGCTTCACATCATGGAAAAAGATGAATAACGGCAATGTTTGATCACTCAAAGGCTGGAACAAATTCCATGAAGAATGGCTATGTTCAAGTCAACTGGGTGTAGATAGCTCATGATGGAAAGTGAAGTGGACCGGTTGTTGCCTGATGGTGAAGTGAAGTGGACTGGTTGTTGCCTGATGGTAAAGTGTCCAGTTTGCAGTTGCAGTATTTTTTTTTTCTCAACAATAGCTGCACGTTTGGCCATAGCAAGCAACACATGCCACGAGAAATGCATGGTAACATTATAAACAATAGAACACGCGGAAGGGCTAATTGAATAAAAATAATGCAATGAAGGGCTAAACACTAAAAGAAGGGCTAATTGAATAAAAATAATGCAATGAAAAAAATAGAAATGATGGAAATAAAGAAATGTGCTGTGAAAGAACAAAAATGTGTTGTGAAAGAATAAATATATAATTTCTTTCACACAATAATCTGAAGGAAATTGTTTATCCCTCTCCACATTCAGGTGTCATTGAGCTTCAGACTGGGAACCATGATGCCTGTGCTGCTGTCAGAGCTGAAAGTATGATGGATATGTATGCTAATTTCCACAAACAACTTCTCTTATGTATTGCATCCGATGGACATCAATTTGAACATTTTCTGTGATTTGTCTTCTCGTTGTAACTTATTTGTACTGTGCTTTGCAGTATTTCAAATTCATGAAAGTATTGAAATTTAGACTTTCACAAAATGTGTCTCTCAAATTTTCTCAAACATTAGCCAGATAAAGCTATTCTGGAATGATGATTTTCATACATTACTAATTCTACCATGCTCTACAAGTTTCTCTTTGACATTTTTACTCTATCTCTTTTGGTTTCCGAGATCAATATCATATAACTCCTTAATTGGCATTGAACATCTATTTTAGCAATATCATGGAATTTGGCACATTCCAGTTGCTATACAACTGCACTAAACAGTTTTTAGGATATTTGACCATTACACTTTATTTGAAGCGCCCTGTGTACCAACAGAATACTGTATTACCAAGTCTGTATCCCTTTCAATTATTTATAATAAATAATATAACATCAGTTACGATTTTACAGGCCAAATGAGAACAGATTAGAAATAACTTTGCAAAATCTAAAGGAGCTCTTAGGGAAAACTATGGAACTTATTGGAACACATGTTAATGGAAATCCTTATAGTAATAAAATTTATTTTCATTCTTTAATATTTTTTGCAATATTTAGTTTAAAATTTAAATAAGATTATTCAATTGCTTAGTGATCCAAATTAATGTATCTCTCTTTTCACCATTGCAGAAATAACCAGCATATGCCATCATATTTGATGAGTATACACTTCAGACCAGGGGGAAGAGATTTTTGGGAGAAAAAAAAATAATCCCAAAACTTGCTGCTGAGGGAGAGTTGGCTTCAACAGGAGAAGAATTTCATACAACAACCAATATTGTATCAAACAGTGTATGGCACTAGACATACACTGAACGACCAATTTATTACGGAAAATGGATCGGCCTCCCAGTGACATCCAAACAATGGAACAGGCCGAAGCAGTGTATAAAAGGGATGCATTGGATCACAAGTTGCAGTCAGCAGCAGAAGTGGACTGAATATGGGTAAATCCGAGGATTTGACCAATTTTTGAACAAGGCTGATCGTTGGAGCTCAAGGGGCGCAGTTGAGCATTTCGCAAACTGCGAAGCTTCTCGGGTTTTCCTGTGCAACAATGTCAAGGGAAATTGTGAATGGCAGTTATGCCAAAAAAAAAAACAACCTCCAACAAACACAACTCCGGATGAAACAGGGCCGTGGATGAACGAGGCCAATGGTGACTGGCACGAATCATCCACAGCAACAGGACAGGAACAGCCCAACAAATTGCCGCACAGTTCAATGAGGGAGCATCCCAACCCATTTCAGAGCACAAAGTGCGGCACACCTTGCACCAAGCTGGGTTTAACAACATGCGGCCAGTATGAGTACCATCGCTGTCACTGCAAAATAGGAAAGCGCGCCTGCTGTGGGCACACAGGCATTGTCACTGGACACTGGATGAGTGGAAGAAGGTCGCCTGCTCCGACGAATCGCGGTTCCTACTTCATCATGCGGACGGTCGACTGCACATCTGGCGCAGACAGCACGAGGCCATGGACCGATCCTCTCAGCAGACAACCGTACAGGCAGGTGGAGGAGGAGTGCTGGCCTGGGGTGTCTTCTCTTGGGACACACTGGGTCCTCTGATATCTGTAGACGCATCCCTGAATGTGACACACTACCTGAACATTATTGCCGATCAGGTGCACCCGTTCATGATGATTGTGTTCCTCGGTCGTGACTGACAGTTTCAGCAGGACAACGTGCTCAAATGGTCTTGGACAGGTTCAAGGAACATGACGCGGACTTCCACCTGCTTCAGTAGCCAGCTCGGTCACCCGATCTCAACCCGATTAAGCATTTATGGGATGAAGTGGAGAGAACCATCTGACGCTTTCCCACACAACCGTCCACCTGCACCAATTACGAGATGCTCTGGTGTCAGGCTGGGCTGCTATTCTTCCGCAACGGTTTCAACACCTTGTTGAATCCACCCCAGCACGTATTCAGGCAGTTCTAGCCGCTAAAGGAGGCGCAAGACCCTATTAGCGGGGTGTCTCTAATAAATTGGTCGTTCAGTGTCTGTATAATTTGGTAGACACAATATTAGTTGCTATATGATATCTTGTTATGGTGGCATAATTTTCTTATTTTGAAAATCTCCTCCTCATGATCTGAAATAAAGTACGGACCCAGTCGAACACAGTGGTCGGGGGCTAGATTTCAGCGACCGCATTAAATCGAGTCACATCAGATCGATTCAAAAAATGTCCACTACATTTGGCGAATTTTATAAAATAGTACATGCCAGTTATCTTTATTTGAGGCAGTGTTCATGTTGAAAGCAAACGATGTGCCAGTTTTTAGTAGTATTTAGAAGTAGCCATACACTTCCTATTGGTTGTTTACATTTTGCTTTCAAAACTTTGCTATCACACTGGTTTCCTTTGGCGATGGAAATTTGAGAAATAAATCAAATTTTCTGTAAATTTCGAGCGTACAACATGTACACATATATCATAAATGTCAAAAAATACAAAATAGATGGTTAAAAATCGTGAAATGATGCCGTTTGTGAAGCCAAAGAAGTTGGGAGGCATGCCAAAACAGCGTTGGAGCCGATTTCGCGTTGTAGCAGACCGCATTCAACCGGGTCCGTACTGTCTGTACAAATAAGCTAAGTACTCATAAATCACCTACGATAATGTTCCACGTGCTGACAAAGGGAACTGCTTAAAATCTGTATCTCACAGTTTCACACAGAATTGAAATATGTTACTCATCTTAAGTTACTATTGATGCTTGCAAAATAAGAATTGCCATATTTTGTTTCTTTCAAAATAAACCGTGAAAATGAAAAAATTTCCACATAACCTACAAAGACTCTATTGTTTGTAACAAAATATGGTGATTTCTTATTTTGCAAGCCTCAATAGTAGCTTTAGGTTAGTAACGCATTTCTGTTTGGTGTGAAACTGTGAGATGCATGTTTGTATGGTTCCATTGTGTGCGTCTCTGTAGATGGTACTAAATAGGGGTACTTAAAATATCTGTATTAGCTTATTGTTGATAATACATATTAATATATATTAAAATAGTGATTTTTAATTATTAATTTACTTTCTTGATGAAATTTTAAATTGCTAAATTTAATATAGTATAATCCGTTTAAGTCACAGTCAGTTAAGTCGAATTAAATTTGAAATCTCCTCCCTTAGATTAATATATATATACTTCTACAAATTTCGTCAAGTATTCTTTGATTAATTCCAGATAAGTCGAATACATTTTAGCCAAGAAACGTTAGGAAAAAACAAAAAATTGAAAAAATTAATGTGAGATGACCAATCAGAGATGCACTTTATAAGTCTTTGATTGATGAACATCATCATCAGATTATGTGAACTTAGCCAATCAGATTGCAATATGTGAATCAGATTAACATGAAGCTAGCGATAACAATTTAGACAGAGTTGTTTTAGAAATGAGATTGTGTTTATTCTTGAAGCATATTCAAAATCTCATCCATCGTTTCAAAACGAGCGTTAGAAATATTTAAAGCAGGCAAAAAATTTCAGTAAATAAATTGTCCATGTAATAAACAAAGTTTAGTAATGGTTAATTTCCACTTTTATTTAATTACTGTAATACATACATGTTATCTATAATCATATGAGCCTTAATCCAATCTCATTTTGGGAAAGTTGTTTAGGTCGAATTCCTGACGAGTCGAAGTATTTTCCTTGTCACTTGACAGTACGACTTAAGGGGATTATACTGTACTTGCATTTTTAAATATTAAGTCAGTATTCGAAAGATACTGGCGTGTAATTTAATTAAGGATAGTTCAGTATCTTTATCAATGGAAAATTGTAGTTTTGCATTAAAATAAAGCCATATTGTACCCTTTCCCTTTTAGAATTTATTTTTGGGGATGTTATGACAGCAACATATCTGATATTACATGTATTAAAATTTCTGAGAATTTACTCATAAAAACATGAATATTTACTTTAAGTCCTCCTTTCCAAGCTTTGAAATAATTACCTTGGCCATGTATGCAACAAGTTTCCATTTTATAATTAGTCATTAAAGTGTGTCCACTATAGCATGTTTAGCACCATGGATCTCTTCATTGGAGTCAAAACATTGCCCTTCATATATGCCTTGGAGTCAATATGCCTTCATGTCAGAGTAAGGAGAAGTTGATATTGGCGCCCGGTCCAAAAATAAAAATTTGGAGAAAACTCCTTATTGTTGTTTTTATTTTTGAGAGCAAGTGAAATTCAACCTATTCTATCGGCGATATCTTTCTGAATTTTCACGCTATTTGCTTGGGCTTTTTAGAAGAGTAGCTCTATACATTTGGCTTATAAATTATACAAAAGATATTTTGGTAACACTTACGCGTGTGCAGTTAAACATTATTTAGTAAAAATACTCTTATTTCATCAAATATATAATATTTTTATATTCTGATTGCAGGGCATTGTCTCTACTGTAATTTGTTATCTTTCCTGAAAGTGACATTGCGTTGGGTTGAAAACCCTGCATGTTATAAACAAAAAACTTAGGAAAACATTTCGATTTTTTTTATTTTTTAAAGAAACCTTTATATCACCATGAATACACAAGCTATTAACATACAAATGAAGACAGTGAAGTTAAAGAAGCCTCCTAATTATATGCTACAGCTACAACGCATTTCAAGCATTATTTTTACAGGGTGATCCCAAACATCATTTTTTTGGTTCACTCTGTTGCTGGTCCCCTATTTGCCTTCGGAACAAAGCCTTCACTGAAATATATGAGGTGTAACATGCTCTTTACACCCCTGAAGTTTCAGGATAATTCGTCAAGTATTTTTCTAGATATTCGACAAAACGTCTAAAAATTGAAAGTATCTGATTACTTTTGGGTAGATAGTGTAGGTCTTCTACAGATAGTTTGTGTTGTTTAGAACTGGTTCCGGAATATTTTTAATGTTTTGATCACTGGAGGTCATGGGGTGGGTTTGGCAGACGTGCAGTCCCAAACTTACTCAATGGAATTTAAGCCTGGTTTTTTGGTTGGCTACTTCATACAAACGATAGTTTCATGTTCATTGTACTGGCCCACCATTCATTCTAGGTGTGGACAAACATTATCTTCCATTAAGATGGCTTCAGAACCCGTGGCTCCTAGGAAAGAACGAACCAAGGTTCAAGGATCTATTCCCAATATTGAACCCCTCTGTAAGTTTCCTCTGTCGAAGATGTGGAGGTCTGTATGTCCACCTATGCTGACACTGTACTGTGATATCTTGTTCCCGGTTCTCTCCATATCAACAGATGCCAAGAATCTGTTTGAAAACTGAAACGAGACTCATCTATGAAGAGCACTCAGGACCAGTGTTAATGTGCCCAGTAACGATGTTCTCAACACCAGCTCAATCGAGCCCTTCTGTGTGAGGATGTCAAAGGGACAAAAAACGGCTGGTGCATAAAGGTGTCTGAGGTTGTTCATAGACGTCCAGATGTAGGTCTTCTACAGATGGTTTGTGTTGTTTAGAACTGGCTCCTGAATTGGCTGATGACACAGTGATCCACATTAAACCATCTTGCTATCTCTGCCTGACAATTGGTCTCTACCACATTTCATATCTTAGCCTGCCTTTTTGGACCATCTTCCGATTGTCTGAAGCAAAATGCACCTTTTATGTCTACACCATCTGTCTAAAGTTTGATTTGCATACTTTATCATGAATGGCTTTCAAATTAAAACTGGTAATTCTATACGCAAAATTTTGCGTATTTTGTATTGCCACAGCTAATTAGACCTATAAACAAAAAGCACTTGTAATAAATATTTTATTAGCTATTTTGGATAATGTGTTTGATGCTTAAATTTTGAGCACAGTGTATTAATGACATGTAATGAGGTAGAAATTTGAGCTATTGATTAGTTGCATATAATAAATAGCAAAACTGAAATTAAAACTGAAATACATAAATATGACAGAATTACAAAATTATATAATGTGGAAAAACGGATGGAGTAATACACTTTATGGTAAAAAGTGTCTGGACATCTCTCCAAAGTAGTAGATCTGGCTGTTCATATGGTCTGATAAGTCATCGAACAATATAAAGGTGCTGGTAGAGGATTAGGAACTCGTATACATATGTTAGACAACGAGCAAGTCGGCAGAATTCAGTGTCTTCAATTGTGGCATGATCATCGAAGCCACCGTTCTGGAAAATCCATCTTGCTACAGATGTTAAAATCAACTGTAAGTGATGTAATTGTAAAATAGAAAAATTGAGGAAATGAAAGTGCAGCAGGATGAAATGGTAGGTCGAATCTAGACATTCTGGACAGTGCTGCATTCTCAACTCTAGAAACAATTCGGGGAAGGCCCATTTCTGTTCCAACAGGACAACTGTTCAGTCGACACATTCAAGCTTGTGCAGCCATGGTTTGATGACATAGGTGTTCAAAAACTAGACTGGGCTTCGCAAATCTCCTATCTAATCCCTTTTGAATAACTGGAAGAAATTAGAATGCAGAGTACATCCCCAGTCAAATAGTCCATCTTCTGCATCTAGACTCATTGCAGCTCTAATGGACGCCTGGAAAGCAATTCTTGCGACTAGCTATCAAATCTCCTCCCCCCCCCCCTTTTATGTAATACCTTTACGTTATTTTGGAGCATTATCCACTTCTAATTTATTACTTTCTAATTACTCTTTGAATTAATCAGCTTCTTGATTATTTGGAAAGGAGGAATTCTCAAGTTACGAGCTGGGATGCTGACCTATTACTGAGCCCCCATGTTGACTTTGTATCAGGTTGGTGGGAAAGTAATGTCAGTTTAGCACGTTTAAGTTTAGCAATAATGACAAACAAAACACTTTTTCATAAATCAAAATATGATCCATAGGCAGAAATAATTTTCTCCCACCATCCATTCAAAACTTTAAAGCTTTTCAATTCTGATTTAAAGAAGTGTTGCTTCTGTGAGGAGATGAACTCATCGAAGGCAATTTCTAAATTTTGATTATGAAAATGTTTTTTGCGTAGAAAATTTCTAAGACCAGAAAAAAAATCCGTTGGGTCTGGTGACTGGTGATTATGGCGGATATGGCAAAGTTTTCTCCAATTTTTTGTTCAGTTTAATTTTGCTGTACGAGAGCAAGCATTGTCATGAAGGAGAACAGGCTGTTTTCTGTTTACAAGTGAAGAGTATTTTTTGCAAAAGTTTCTGCTAAAATGTATCAAGTTGCTAGCAATACATCTGAGATGTATAAATCTAATGACAATTTGGCCAGGTTTAAGAAATTCGTCATGTATAAATCCATTGACTACCAAACTGTTAGTATAACCTTCTTGGGATGGAGGTCAGGTTTGGCCTTTATATTTGGAGGAGCACCCATTGTCCTGAATGTTGGGAATTATCATACAAGGCCCTCTTCTCGTCGCACATCACAATTCAATATGTGAGTCATTCCACGTCAAATCAGATAAAATCGGGTGATAATTGACCTTAGGGTCTCCAATGTTTCTCAAACTTTATCAGTATATTCTAGTGCATAAAATATAAGGCATGCATAGTTTTGTTTGCCAGATAAAAATATATTTTAGTTAAAATTAATTATCAACGTTATCAAAATTTCGCGCATCTCATCACATAAAATGAAGCATATCTCTGGTTATGTTTGTCATAGGGAATTATCGTATATGTCAAATCAAAGCTAAAACTAATCACTTTTTTCTTTAATTTACTTAATGGAGTTCAAAATAAAATATGAGGGAAAAAATGCATTATTATTTTATAAAATCATATATTAACCTGAAAACGATGCTCTAAAATTATAAAAAAAATAGAGTTTAATTCCTTCATATCCATTGCATAAAACTACAAAATTTGCAGGATGGAATTCCAAATAGTTCAATCAGTATTAAATTATTTATGAGGTCAGGTGTGCTGTTTCGATGTGTGAGGAGTCAGAATACAACAATGGCTCAGGCGAACTCCTTGAAGCGACGATCACGTCATGAGCAGCTAACACTTTTAATTAAATTATATCATTTCACATTTATTTTGTATACTTCTAAAAGAATTCCACTGTGAATTTTGGGAGTCCATTAAAACAAACATTAAGAAATATGCTAGAATTTTTTACAGTTTTTTTAATATGCCGTTTTAACTTAATATTTTTAAAATTAATGTTAAAATCATGTTAAATAAATTTTTCTTTAATTTCACTTTCATCTGAAAATACATAGTTTAAAAGCCCACATTTTAAGCTTTAAAAATGAGGTGTGAATGAAACCTGTATGACATACTGTTTCAGAGAAACATGTTTATAGAACACCTTATCCGGCTAATTTCTGCAAATTTGACTGTGAATCTTTTTGTAAGAAATTGTTAGATGAATATTAACACTTTGGGGTTACTTATTTGATGTAGAGAATGTATAAGAAAAGTCTGAACCTTTTATAAAAATGTAGTGTTATTTAGGTGTCTCATTTCACGTAGAATGACTCAAGTGAAAGGTTCAGTTTTAATATATAAATTTATCAAGGAACAAACTTACAAATTTTGTACTTTGTTGTCTTCACTCAAATCTTAAGGTATCCATATTTTCAAGCTTGCATGCTGTAGCAACTTGTTTTAAATGTTCACAAATAATTGCATGGTCAATTCCAAGCTTGGATATAAGCTTATGTGACATTAGCTGGGGATTTGAACCCCACTAATGATTTTAAAAAGTCATCACCAGCCTTTGCGATGGGCTTCCAAAGCGGGATTTATTTTTATGTCTCCGGATTTAAATTTTTAGAACTACCTTTGTGCTTCACATCAATAAATTGAATTCTTTCCTCACATTTTTGGCACCTTCAGCTGCAGCACCCTCCCCCTAACTTGCATACAGCTGTGCGTATAACAACATACCCAAAACTGAAATTTAACATTGATACCTTGTGGTTTTAAACGACTAAATATCATATACCCAAAATTGGTCAGTTGTCATGATAGCTTCGATCTACAATGGCACAAAAATTGACAGAATTGAGCAAGCTGTGCTCAAATGTAATTTTTAATATATCTGTATTGACGTCGGCACCAATACATGCCTAAACTTTGATATTCGAATTTCTTATGCTGAATTTAAACTGCATGTGCTAAACCACCATCACTTCCCTACCTGATACCAATTTCAAGATGCATGATAAAAATCATTAAAAACGACCATTTCACAATCATGCTTATTTGATGATTTTTTTTCTATATAAAGAAATAGGTTCCAAAAAACATCCTATTCACTTGTTGGTGGAGCATGGAATATTTTCTTTAATTAATGAAGTAGTCCCCACGAATCTAAATTCGTTGAAGCTGTGGTTTGATAAACCTGTTGGCCAAGTAGAAGGAATAGTGTGGCATTGCCAAAATGGGGATATGTTTAAAGTACGTGTTTATTCATTGCTCTTATTTATTTGGTTTGATCAAAAAATATCTGGGCTAGCATCAAAAACACGTTTTAACACATTATTCTAGGTCCTAATTGTCTTCTTCCCAATTTAGTTACATCAGTAGGAACATGATTGCTGAATGACCTTTCCACTTTTCCAAACACTCCTTTAGGCACTTTGGGAATCCCCATTAGATTAGTCCCCATATTTTCTTTTATCTCTTCAGTCATCTGAAAAGTTATTCCTTTAGTGAGTTTCCAGTTTTGGAAACAAAACGAAGTCACAGGAAGACAGTTGAGAAATGAGAACGACTTTACCTTTTGCCTAAACTGATGAACCAGAAATTACATGATTTCAGATTTTAAGATCTAGATTTATTCACTGAACTATTCATGATGAATGCAAATTCACTGAACTCTTCAATCTATTCTCATGGGGGGGAGGGAGGGGGCTGTTTATGAGAAGAAAATCAAGTTATAGTTATAACTGTTTTATATTTGTGGCAAAAGTGACTTTTTAGATATCAATTCACAGATGAGAGCCACATTAATCATGAATATCTCCCCATCCACTCATTAAATATTGAGGTATCTGAGTAGCCTAGTTTGTTTTTTTTTGATCAAATCTTGTATATTAAAATTCTATATCAAATTAATAAAATGGAATTTATTCTTGCAGCTTCATCGTCACCATTTGAACCTTCCATGGCCTATTCTTAATCCTCATCTCTGTACTTTGCCAGTTGTTATTGATGTAAAAAATTTTGAAATGCACAATGAAACTAATGTAAATCATGTAATTAGCAAATTACTAAGTTTAGGTCAAACTTATTTTAATGATTTAAATGAAATAGAAAGTTTAATGGAGATTAACATTACTCCCGACAAATAATGAAGAAAGAAACATTTCTTTGTTTAATGAAGATATTGTATACATTCTAATAATCACCATTAATCATTATGCTATACATTTGCTAGTTTTATTTATAAACTATATTCATACTTTCATGGCACTTTAATAATTTTATTTTCATTTCTATAAAATGTTTTAATATTTTTCACTTTTTTATTAGTCTTACATAGTAAAGAAATTCATATTAAAAATAATTAATTGAATATTTTTTTATTATTATTTTTTAATTTAAATGTGATCTTCAGGGTTTTTTTTTTTTGTTTTTTTTGCCATGGCAACTTTGTCACATGGTGAGAAAATCAGAGGGCCAAATAAAAAAAGCTCATGCGCATTGCTTTGCTGAACAGTGGTCCATTTTATGTAATCTAGATTAAAACTTGTATAAAATAAAGGATTTAAAATCTAATATTGGTATTTGTACTCATTTTCATAATATATTTGAAATCAGAAATCCTCATGGGATGGGGAGGGAGTTGTATTTCATATAATGGTGTAAAAAAAATTAAGTACTGATATAATTAATAACAACAAAAATACTCACACTATGGTACAGTATCACAAAGAACAAACAATAGAATTTTTAAGAAATTGTTTCCAGCAGGCTTGCAACATTAAATTTATTAAAGTGAAAACAATAATTATTGAGAAGACGCACAAATTAAATAAGATTTTGACAGCTGTATTCTTTCTCGTGTCGCTATCGACGCCAGATAAAACATGCAGAGATTAGAAAGCATAAAGAGACTATTCTAAGGGATATCCTTTACGACATGAAATTCTTCATATAGTGGAGGCAACTTTGATTGCTATTAATTGATCCAAATACAGGGTTAGCGAGAAGTAAGTTTCCCACTTTAGAGAGCTCTGGAGTGCATTCTATTTCTCCAAATGAGACAAAATTTGTACTACAGATAAATCAAATGATTCACTTGACATTTATTTGCATATATTGAACAAGTGAAACACCATTCACATTACAGCGCATGGCCATTGACATTATTCGTAGAAGACTTTCATTTGTGCCAGATCGGAAGGAAGCATTCGGCACCATGTTCTGCATATTCCAGCACACTATGTTCAGCTATTGAAAATGCTTTTGCGATTAGAGCTATATATAAACATTTGTGCGTGTAAGCATATTCAATATTCATTTGTGTGCTCCATTAGCACGACCTATCAACAGATTTTTGTACATTTATTTATTTATTTATTTATTTATTTATTTTTGTATATAATAAATGACAAGTGCCTCATTTGAATTATCTGTAGTATAAAGTTTGTCTCATTTGGAGCAGTAGAATCCACTCCAGAACTTACTGAAGTGGGAAACTTATTTCTAGCTAACCCTGTATATTAATTCCTGTTTTGTTGTATTAATTTATAAATCCTTCCCAAATTTTCTTCACAGTAAAATTTACTGCTATTAGATGGATTTATTTTTTAATACTACTCTTTTAACTTAATGAAAATTTACTGTAAATGTATTCTAAAGTGTATTATATTTATCATATATCCAGTATTGAAAATACTAACCAGGAAACCGTAGTTCTCATAGTTAACTTAAAAGAGAAAATTTGCTACTTGGATAACTACTTAATGAGGGAAAGCTTCAGAAAATATTATTAATTAGCACATGCTAACCAAATGTATTAATGTTTTATTAAAAATACGATGTTTTTATTTAGGGGAGGAAAAAAAGCATTTAACTGGCATAGTTGTGATACGCTACTAAGTTGTCTTTCATAGGCTAAATCAATCAACCCCTGAAGTCACCTATCAGGCATTTCCATTTTTGTATTTTTCTTTTTCTTATTAGTTATTTCTTAATACTTCCTGCCTTCTCTTATAAAAACTTTAATACCAAGGGCATCTCATCTAAGGTGAACCAATTGCTAACTTCTAAAATACAATCAGGCCGAGTACTTTAAATGGAATAATTATTGTACTTTTGTGTGCGGTTTTTTTGGGTTTTTTTTGTGTATCCCATTTCCAAAAAAACTGATGCTTTTTTCTAATATGGAAGTCAATTTTGAAATCTGCAATAAAAATCCCTACGTTTAAGATATTTTTAGATTGTACACAATATTTGAGAAATGTTTTATTCTTGGTGTTTTTCTCTAAGACCCACCCTCTATCTCTTTGTCTTCATCGATAAAATTGGGTTCAAAACTTTAAAAGTTCCATGCTTTCAGGCCTCTATCTCCTAAACAGTCGGATCAATTGAAAAAATACCAGGAATAACATTTCTCAAATGTTCTGTACAATCTGAAAATACCATTAAAAATAGGGATTTCCATTGCACATTTCAAAATTGACTTCCTTATTCGAAAATGGCATCTGTTATTTTGGACATGGAATACACATAAAAACCCCTCACATAAAAATACAATGCATGTAATTCTTCCATTGAAAGTACTCTGTCAGATTTGTATTTTACAAGTTAGCTATTGGTTCACTTTAGGTGAGACATCTGTCAATGATCTCTGTCAAGAAAGTACCTAATGATTCACATGTCCTATTTTTATTAAAAAGAGGTGAAGTATAATATAATGGAGACAGAACTAGTTGTGTGTTTCAAATATGCCTCAGTTTGAGCCAGAACTTGAGAGTAATAAAATTGGGCTAAATTATAAATTTAATCGATTGTCGTTTTTTGGTTATATTCAATTAATTATTTGTGTATGGACAAGTAAATATTTCTCTAATCTTCTCCATAAATTTTCAAGAAAAAAAATTTTGATTAAAATCTGGGGTCTTGTCATTCAAGACTAGCGAGTCACAGGTTCGAATCCAGCTTATTGATTTGGCGGTTGATTCGAGCAGTTGCTCAGATTGTGGAACACAACGTCGAAGTTCATTAGGCCATTTGTTTTCACATTGATTTGTTACTTTCTTCTTATTCTTATTCCTTGTATCATTTTAGTTTTGTTTTGTAGTTCAATGTGATGTTCAGTCAGTAGGCAATAAAAAAGTAGTGCATGGAAGTGTCTGTTTTTCCTTTACTCTAACCAACTTGGCAACAGAGAACAGAGTAGATACATGTTCTGATTAAGCATGTCCTTTTGCCTCTCAACCAGAGCAAGAATTGGTGCCTTTGGAGAATGGCATGATGAAATGTATAAAAAAACAAAAATTGTAATAAAGATTTCCATATATTCATTGTAAATAGACCAGCATATTGAAATGTTAAATTCTAGATTAAATTAATTAATTAATAATATTGAATTATTCCAAATTTTAAATATTATTAACAATTTAAAGAATACCATAGTTAGAAAAGTCTTTAAAGTTCTTTGATGTTTTAGGAATATTTTTAGCATAAAAAATTAAGCTAAATTTTGTAAATCGATAAATCATGAAGAAAATAAATTATGTCCGAATGTATACAAGTGTTTAAAGAGAGTATAGATGCATTTAAATGTATTTTAAATTTAAAAAAAAAAAACATTGATAATAAAGATAAGATAGAAAGGTGCAGTAATCAGCACAGATAACTATAAATTTCAGGTGATAAATTTATTTGAAAATGGCTTCTCTTTTTACATTGTGCAATAATAATGATACAAAGTTTAAGCTTTAAAAATTGAAAAAATAATTCATGGAGTTTCCTAAAATAATTTTTATCAAATTATTTTTGACATTTTACATTATCCTATCTTTAGAAAAAGCAGGTAATTAAAGAAATGGTTATTCATGATAGTAGTAATAAGAAACTTATAGATCTAATTAAGAAAATTTATATAAGCTTTTACATTTAGGTAGCCTCTCCTGTTTTTTTGCTTAATCTTCACTTAATTTTAAAGATTAATTCATTCTTAAATATCAGTTACATCCAAAATTTCCTTAGATGTATCTGAAGAAAATACTTTAGAAAATTATCTTTCAAATAACAACGGGAAAGTTTTAATTAAATTTGTTGCAGGCAACATCTGTTCTCCAAAATTATTTTCTTATAAACCCTTTCCGAAAAGCGCTTTTCTACAAACTCTCATCAATTTGACCACCGTAAATAAAATAAAATTTTATATGAATGCTAACTTCTATTTTTATTATCATTGTTTGGTTCTTAATCGTTTATTATAAAGCAAAAAAATGAAGTTATTTTTCAATTAAAGATTTTATTTTCAGATTAATACATTGGTATAGGAAATTAACAGTTAATTCCAATTAGTATATCTCGAACTCTAAAAGTATAATTATTATTGAATAACACAAAAATGTAATACAGTACAAGGAACATACATCATTAAAAAAAATTTTTTGGCGATAATGCACACTAATTGATAAATATGAATTGAATAGGTGTTGAGCGTGATACTCGTGATTCCTGGTTCAAATCCAGGTCACAGAATTTTTCCTTCCATTTTTTCAAATAAATCATTAAGGATCATCTGAACATTTTTTAGATCTTTCAGTAAAGATTGTCAGTAGCAAATAGTCTGTTTGTCTATGCAGCAACAAATGATTGCAATCTGGATCCATGTCTGCTATCTGTTGGTAATTAATTCTACATTACTAAATAATCTGTCTTTCTGTAAGTATTAAATCTTTGGAACATTCCCTTCTGTGTTACAAACCATTCATTCTTCAAGATCATAAGAAGAGGTACATACGATATGCAGTTGTCAGAAGGCTGGAGACACATGTATTTAATAAGATGATTAAGAGCAAATAAAAGTGAATGTTAGGCACATTAATAGAATGTACGAGGGTAAGTCAATATATATGTCGTAAAATGGAATATCTTCAAATTGCTGCAATGTGAAATTGTGCTAAGAATATCAGTCGTTGCAATGCTCCTTTATACAAGTGTCCGTGTAAGTGGCAGCATCACTGTATAACGTATACAGTGCCAGTAGTCTCATTTTCGTGCGGTGGTCAGTCATTTGAGTGTCGAGTGGATAAGATGGCAATTGTATTAGCTGATTGTATTCGTGATGAGCAAGGGGCCGTAATTCGCTTTTCTGTGGGCGCAGGACAAATCTGCTGAGCAAGTGCATAAGGAAATGTTATCTTTTATGGTAACAAATATTTATCCAGGAAAGCCGTTTATGTTCTTTGGTTGGAGGACAATGCTCGTCGACACAGTGCCAGTATCACAGTGGCTCACAAACAATCCGGATTTGGCACCATCCGACTTTCATCTCTTCGGCCCACTAAAGACTCATCTGATTAGTCATCGGTTCCAGGATATGGAGGAGGTCTGCCAGTAGGTTACCAGCAGGCTATGACACCAACCACAAACCTTGTTCGCTGCTGGCTTTGAAGGATTCGTGAAATGCTGGCACAAGTGCCAAGATGTTCATGGAGATTAGGTTGAAAAATAAACTAAATTTCATCATGTAACTATTTCAGCTTTCATTTCTATGCCATTTTGTGACTTATAAATTGACTTACCTCGTAATTGATCAGGACGGACTGCAAAGTTGATGTGAAATGGATGGCGCTGTAAATGCCGACACTGTCTTGCCAAAATATCTGGACACTCTCTTATGCTGCAAAGAGTGCCGCAACTCGACGAGGAAGGCCTTCAACAAGTTTTTTACACTCCTCTAGCAGTATATGTTGCCATTAAGCATTTAAATATTGATAATGATTAGTGGCTAGTGCAAAAGTGTTCAAAATGGTACATCGGAAAATATCAGCTGTCTCAAAAATCTTCAGTAACTCGTATGCAAATAGATATATTTAAATGCACTATATGGTATTCAGAATATTCATGCTCTTAAAACAAAATCGGAATTCTTGTATATTTTTTTTTTAACATATTTGTAAATAGTTTTATTTGTTCTAATTTTAAGACAGTAATTATTTTTAAATCTATTTAGTTTTTTGCTTTGCTCTAAAAGTACTTACTATAAAGTAAAAACTAATCCACAAGGAAGGAGAAAAAAAAACAGAAATACCAGATACACCTACTGTACATATTTCGGGGATCCCCGTCTTCAAGCAGCCAAAGACCTAAAATCACTTGATTTATTGTGATTTTTATCTCTGGAATTTAATGTATACTTACTGTATTATTTTAGACTCCTGTCTTATTACTTAATAATAATAATAATAATAATAATAATAATAATAATAATATATATTTATTTATTTATTTATTTATTTATTTATTTATTTATTAAATAAATAAATAAATCAATCAATCAAATCAAATCATGGGGGAGGCCATGGCCTGGTGGGCTTTCACTCACAACTTCTGTGAAGTTAAGCAACATCAGGCACGGCTAGTTACTGGATGGGCGATTCATCAGTGACTCACGATCTTTACCAAGCGGGGGCCCCCCCCCCCCCTCCCCGGCTGCTGTGACGATCATACAGCACTCGTTAATCCAGGTCCATCCACATGGACATATTGGATTATAATATATAATAAAATAAAAAAAAAACTTTTTAGCAGTTAATTTTCGAATGGCTTTTGAAATTAAAAGGAAACTATTATTTTCAGAGTGCAATGAAATGACTTGGTGTTTCAAATGTTCGTGGGAAGGTGGAGGCTATACAACTCTTGAGAACCACACCATCTGTAGAGACACTTCTCTACATAATGTTCCTACGTTGTTGGGAAAGAAAGTAGCAAATCCTCAAATCCCACCTTTTTGTCAGGGTCTCTATCCACCATCTCTTTATAATCGAACTGGATATGAAGTTTTGAAGTATGCTTGCTATCCAAATTCTTGTCAAACTCAACAGGGAGGACGATGCATTCGTTGGTCTTTTTACCTCAAAGGTTAGTTATTTTTTTCTTCTCCACTTAAACAGTTTATAATGCTATTTAACAAATTACTAGGCACTCAGTTAAAAAAAAAATGCCAATGCAGTCATCTCTCCCTAAGGATGGCTATGCATATTCCAAGGCCTGCTAGTTTGGAATACAGTATCCAAATGGTATTTCTTCAGAGTGACATGATGAAATCCCCCTGTAGTGGGAAAGGGGGTCTACATTGTCTGTTGGTTAAGGATTAACTATTTGATAAATCATAAATGAAGTTTATCAAAATAAACTAAACAATTCTTTACGATCCTGGCCGAAGACGATGAGGAGTTTTTCAGGGGGAAAATTCTCAGATCACGCATTTTCTTTGTAAGGGAACTAAAGCCATTCGTCCTGTGTACTCGTTTGCTGGCTCGACGTTAAAAAACCCTTACCCTTATAACGCCATTCTGATATGGCCATAGCAGTTGAAAGGGACATTAATACCAACCAAACCAAATCAAAATCATTGAAAGCAGAGTTTTTAGTATTATTTCTATCAATGATAGATGAGATTTTTAGCCTTGAAAAGGTTGATACTTTCTAAAATTGAGGTGTTCAAAGGGTCGTTAAAGATATACAGAATGAGCATCACTATCAGAGAATGTACTTCGTTTGCAAGATTAACTCAGGAGCGTAACTAGAGGGGGGGGGAGTTCGGACGAACCCCCCTTTTATTTCCCTGATCTGGTCATTTGTTTTTCTTTGTTTCTACTAAAAAACTATTCTACATCCCCCCCCTCCCTACTTGTAAAATCCTGAAGATTAACCAACAAGTCTCCAAAATCCGAAACATTTGCCAACAGGCCTCCATAATCCGGATGAATATCTAAAAGGCCTCTAAAGTACTGAAGATTTCAACAAGAGGTCTCCAATGTCCGGAAGATTCGCTAATAGCCCTTTAAAATCCGAAAGATTAACCAATGAGGCCTCTAAATAACAGAAGATGATCCTATATTAGACTTCCAAATTCCGGAAAATTGTTTAATAGATCTCCAAACTCCGGAAGATTTTCCAACTGCCCTCCAAAATACGGAAGATTCAATAAGAAGCCTCCAAATTCCGTAAGCTTCGCCAATAGCTCTTCAAAACCGGGAAGATTAACCAACAGGTCTCCAAAATCCGGAAGATTTCTATTAGGCCTCCAAATTACAAAGAATTAACAATAGACCTCCAAAGCATTGATAATAGGACTCCTTAGTAGAAATTCAAAATCCGGAAGATATTTAATAGAACTCTTAAGATCCGGAAAATTAACCAGCAGGCCTCCAAAATTCGGAAGATTCGTCACTAGGCCTCCAAAATCGAAAAGATTAAGCAATAGGCCTCCAACATACTATTAAAAGAATTCTAAAATCCGAAGACCCCCTTCACAGAAATCAATAATCCATAAGATTATTTAATAGATCTCCAAAATCCGTAATATTAATCAACAGGCCTCCAAGATTCTGAAGATTCCCCAACAGGCCTTCAAAATACTGAAGATTTCAATAAGGGGCCTCCCATATACAGAAGACTCGACAACAGCCCTCCTAAGTCCAAAAGTTTAACCAATACACTTCTAAAATACAATTCAGGGCGTAATTTGGGCGTTATTTTCCTGATCTGTTTAAGTTCATTTGTTTTTCTTTGTTTCTACTAAAAACTATTCTATATTTTATCCCCCCCCCCCCACCGAACCACCCCATGTAAAATCCTGGTTACGACCCTGTAACTAATAACTAACTGTGGCACTATGAGCTATTAAGGCTTTTGGCCGCAAATCAAGGAAGCAAACTTGATAGTTAATAAAGTTTAAGGGGATAGATAGTTAATTAAGAAGTGGAAGGAAGCAAGCTTGTAAGAAACAGGGAAGAGAAGGAGTGAATTAAATTGGAAGAGGTGGTAGATTTACAGTAGGCAATGAACAAAGAGAGAGAAAGTCGTAAGTAATGAGAACATCAAGGAATGGGATGGATCTGTTAACTTCGGATTCAAAGGTAAAATGGATATGAGGAGAGAAGGGAGGTGATGTCGATTGGGGAGGTAAAATGGGAATAAAAAAATTATGATATCATCGAGTTACCTTTGTAAGCAAGGATGGAGTTAGAGAGAAGGGGGAGACAAGTATAAGTTCATAATTTTGAAGAAAAACCTCTGATTGAAACCTGCTGAGGGGGAAGCCCATTTCTAGGCCAGAAGGTTGGAAATAAAAATAGTTATTGAAGGAGAAATAGTTCTGGTTAGTAATATCGGAAAGAATGGCAGAAAGGTCAATAACATCGGTACAGGCCAGGGGATAAGAAAAGAGAAAACTTTCAACACAGGAAGTAGAATTTCTGAAGTCTGTAAACAGTCATTTCAGCAGAAGACCTTCGATTGCTCCGGGTCATACAAGCAAGCACTCGACGATCTCTGTCTGTCAATTTTTTGGGTCTGCCAGCTTGTGGTTACACTGCTGTTGCTCCCTGGGTCTTCCACTTCACAATCACATTGCCTATAGTTGTACGAGATATTTGTAGAATGGTGGAAATATCATGGATTGATTTGTTGCACAAATGACATCCTATGATGGTTCCACATTGGAAGTCGGCGAGCTCTTTTGAACGACCCATATCTTAATAATATGAAGCAGATATGTGTCTGGACGAACATCGTTTCCTCTTTCTGGCCGCTTATCCCGAATAGCATGCTGCAGGCTAGTCAACATTACACACGGTTACCGGCGTTGACGATTGACCTACGAGACAGGAACTTGCGAGTAAGATCCCTTTCGTGTCCCAAAAAACTGTAAGCATAATCTTCCGAGCGACCAACTTCCATTGCATTATTTTTTTCTTAGCAATAATAAGAATTTTATGACCGGTCCTTGAGAGATGTGATGTACTTAAATGATTTACATGTCATTGTCATGCAACATTTGGCACATTCCATGATTTATGAGGGGTATCCCTAAACTTTTGATCACATAGTGTACATACCAACCAAGTTTCATTCAAATTGAGGTGTATCACTTGGAGAGGTTTCTTTGTAAGTCTAAACAGATGTTGATTACTCACTTTACATGTGAAATTAACACCTGTGAAATGACACAAAATTTTTATTAGCTGGCCCAGCCTTAGTCTGAATTAAAGCTTGTATCCAACAATTGTGATGGACAAATGCAAGTCATGCACAATGTCCAAGGGAATGCATCCATTCTTTGTGCAGTGTGCTGTCTGAGAGCACTGGGATGTAGGCTTTCCAGTTCTCAAATCTACCAGGCCACATGTTCGAATCTTGCCATGGACTTGATGCTAGTGTTTGTCCCGGGAATGAGTAAAGATAATATTGTGCCAAATTGTCTCAAGAATGGTGTTTGTTATTTGTGATGACAAATTTAAGGAAGTTTATACTTGCGATTCATGAGCTCATAGATGTTGTATTTGGCGAAAGAAACGACGGCAGTTCACGAATTTTGCGAGAGCAAAAACAAAACGATGTTTATTCACTGAGAGCAAAAAATCCTTAACATAATAGTCCCCGCCTTGAAAGGCTTGACTTTCAAAACGTGGCAAAAAGAAAGCAATAGAACAAATAATCAAAAAACATTAACAATCGTTATGTAAGGGACAAATCTTGGAAAATGATCTTTTCAAAAGTCCGGTAGAGGTGCGGATGGTGGCTACACGAGGGATGCCATCTCTGCCAGGATGAAGTTGGGTGATACGACCGAGCTTCATGAAAGAAGTAGTTGAGGACCAGCATGCAAAAAGCGAAGGTGTTCTGAGGTGACTAATAGTCTGGCTAACGGATGTTTCCCAGAGATGAGGAGGGGAAATTTCTTATCAAACGAATAGTCAGAATTAAGCAATCTACCTCCAACCCGTAGTAGGCCATCAGAGTCTAAAAACAAGGACAAGGAGGGTAGCTTCGAACGTGATCGAGGATCGTGGGATTGACAAATTTTAATCTCATCACGGAACGAGTGATTTTGAGAAAGTCTAACAAGAGTCAGAAAGGCACGCTCAATTTCCGAAGGTGTAAGAGGACCATACATTCGGGCATCCTTGGGACATAGACAATTGTTCTTGAAACGCAATATCAAGGTAATGATGCGATTTAGATGATTAAAATCAGAGAATCTTGAAAACGGAAATGAAGAACATGCAGCAGTGGCAGATATTACATCTACCGTTTTTACTTCGGAAGATCAAGTGGTATGGAAGGCGTTTGCAGAGTTGACCAGGAAGATTCTTCTAGAGAGAGCCATGATGGTCCATGAAAGCACAAGGCGGAATCCTTCAGCACAGTAGGAAGACCCCTCTTGAGAGCATGTCGGCAGGATTAGTTCCACTGGAGACGTGGTTCCACACAGCATTGTTGGAGTGTCTGCATCTCAGATATGCGACAAACGTGTGTAGACGATTTGGATGTATTTTCAACCAACCAAGTACAATAGTGGAGTCAGTCCAGAATAAGCACTGATCAAACGTTATTTGGAGCGCTGAAATAACCTGCTGGGCTAAGTGGGCGAGAGTAAGGGCACCACAAAGTTCTAGTTTGGGAATGGATGTATACTTGAGAGGAGGCACTTCGGCTTTCGAACACAATAAATTTGAGAAAATAGCACCGTTTTGATCAACAGAGCGCACATAGATGCAGGCGCCATAGGCCTTGATGGACGCATCGGAGAGGCATGAAGCTGTACACTTTTTGGCTCATCGCATATGATACGTCTGGGGAAGGCAACTTCATTTAGGGCAGGAAAATCATCTTTCAGGTTCAACCATTGAGTAGACAAGGAGCAAGGAATATTATCGTCCCATGAAAGTTTCTCTAAACAAAGCGCTTGCAACATAATGTTGGCCTTAATAGTGCAAGGCCTTATCAAGCCAAGAGGGTCGAAAATCTGAGATATGTCGGACAGGATAGCACGCTTAGTTATCCTTTTTGGAGAGGTAAGAGAAATAGAGAATGTCAACTTATCATCAAGTGATGACCAATGCAGTCCAAGAATCTTTGTCAGTCTGAACAAACATGGTTTTATTAGTGAGATACCACTGAATTGTTTTATAATAGCCACTCTTCTGTGAATGTTTGCAGCATGCATTTCTCATGAATACGTGTAGTTTTGGTTGATACGGAATGGTGATTAGTGTGCATCTCTTAGGTAGTTGGGCCCAATCTGCTTCAACAGGTCTATCTAGATCGCTAGATATGAACCCCATAGAGAATGTATTTGGGATATTATCGAATGTTTCATTCGTGTACAAGAGCCTTCACTTGCAACACTTATGCAATTATGGGCGGCTATCGAGACTGCATGACTGGACATCTCCTCAGAGGACTTCCCTTTCGCCTGCTTTTCAGTTTTAAAGATGACATCTTAACCATGTTTTGAGTAGGTTGTCTTAATAACAGATTCACTGAATGGTGGTCACTTATAACATAAGAAACTGATTCATCTTCTCAAAAATAATAATCCACAAATGGATTGTGAAGAAATAAAAAAAAGAGTGAGAGTAAGAGAGTAATTTCCAATGTAAAGAAAATTGAAGTTGAAATATCAGTGTTTGCTGTGACATTACGTTTATGGAAGCCCTCCCCCCCCGCCCCCATGTTGCAATTTTTATACCCTCTCTCCCCAAGAGATGTTTTACTTACACGTCCCCCTTTGTTCTTTCTCTTGATGTTAAATCAAAAGAGTGAATATCAATTTATCCTTCTATTAGAGAATCATCCGAATGTATCTCACAGTTTCACACCAAATTGAAATACGTTACTCACCTAAAGCTACTATTGATGCTTGCATAGTAAGAAATCGCGATATGCAAAATAAACCACGAAAACGACAAATTTTGAAAAAAATCTTTCTATGGTATGGGCACTCATTTTTTTGTTTGTTTTTGCGGTTTATTTTGAATATCGTGGTTTCTTATTTTTCAAGCATCAATAGTAGCTTTAGGTGAGTAACATACAAGGTGTGGCAATTAAATATCCGACCTAATACAAATATAGTGGCATCTCGATTATCCGTGTTAATTGGGACCGAGAATACATCATATATGATGAAAAAAATTAGGATAATACGGAGATCTATATTAATGGGTAATAAAACTTGACAATAACTAGCTGAATTTATGTAAAGACTGTTCATTTAACATGTACATTAGAAAATAATACGAACATACACTGTCATATCAATGAATTATGACCAGCACCCCTTCAAGGCACACGCATGGTTCGCCCCAACAACGATTACACATTGCAAAATTTGCATAACAGGCTGAGAAAACTTTAAAGCTGGTGCATCAAACGGCAGGTGCACGAGCCTGAAGATGGGTAAACGTCCGGATTTAACGGACATCAAAAAGGGATGATAATAGGCTATCGCAGCAAGGGTGGCACCATCCCCGAAACGGCACGATTTGTGAACTGTTCACGGTCCGCTGTAGTGAAGGTGTACAAAGAGTGGACAGCAGGGACAGAAATCGCGTCCCAACGCCATCACTGTAAAGGGTCACGAGCCATCGACCAACGGGGTGAGCGGCGCCTACGACGACTCGTAAAAGATGACAGGAGAGCCACAGTCCATCAAGTGACCACCAGATTCAACAGTGGTGCCAATAGACGTGTATCCGACATTACCGTTGAACGCACCCTGCTACGGATGGGCCTGAACAGTCGACTCAGGTTGCTGCACCCATGTTGACCAGGGGTCATCATCAACGACGCCTAGAATTTGCACGTGAGCACCGCCATTGGACCACAGACGAGTGGGCTAAGGTCGCCTTCTCCGACGAGTCAAGGTGTTTGTCCATAAAATTGAATGGCGATGGCGAATGCGTCGTGAACGCCATGAAAAGAGACTGCAGGAGGCTATTGTGGACCGGAAACAGGCTGGTAGGGGTAGTGTGCATGTGTGGGAGATCTTCTATTGGGAGCAGTTAGGTCCACTGATTCGTCTAGAGGGCAATTTGAATGCCTGTGGCTATCTGTCAATCGTAGCGGACCATGTGTCTATCTGTCTATCTGTGGCTATCTGTCAATGTGATGGTGTGTTCCAGCAGGGCAATGCACCTGCCACAAGGCACGTCTCCTTCTGGATTGGTTCGAGGAACACTCTACTGACTTTCGAGTGCTCCCTTAGCCCGCTAATTCGCCGGACATCAATCCAATCGAACATCTGTTGGAGCACCTTGATCGACATGTATGGCACCTGGACCCTCCACCTATGACTTTCGAAGCTCTGTGGACAGCGCTTCAAGCGGAATGGACTGCCATACCATCGGAGACATACCGCGCACTTCTTGCGTCCATGCCACAACGCCTAGCAGCAGTTACAGCGGCGAAGGGTGGCTACTCCCATTACTAAGCGGGTGATCATAATTCAGTGATATGCCAGTGTATATAATTACATTAGTAAGATAAACAAAAGTTTTAAATTATTATAAACAGGATTTTTTTTATAGCTTTAACGTACAAGTTTTTAAAACAGCTTTTAAAGCCCTCGGACGGAATCCTCTTGATTTCTGACATCATGTTTTTCTCAGTGTCGGAAATGTCTTAAAATACTATCTTTCCTAGCATTTTTTATATGCGGGAACAGGAGAATAGGGCGGATGGCTGAGCTCTGCGATGCTGTGTTTGGCCAGAAATCACTTTACATTTACGGTGCTATGTGGCCAGGCATTTTCGTAAGAAGAACCCAACTTGTTGCGACCCAATTCGTCCGCAAGCATACGAATTGTGATTTGCCGGTCAGCAAGATAAGTTTCCTGACTTTCTCGGTGGTTTCCGGCGTTCGGACGTAAACTGATCTTCCGCGGGTCATCATGAAAGCTACCAAACACACTGATAATATAACCACTCTAATCGTTCGGGATAGGGCATCGTTCCTATAGGCAGTTTCAACATCTGGAAGGCATTAGCATAGGCATTATCATGAAGAAGCAGCCAACTTCCTATTTTATGAAACTCTGACCTCACTCTACGAAATCTTTGCACTAGTTTCCTGACTTTCTCGATAGTTTCTGGCGTTCAGACGGGTCATCTGAAAGGTCTGAACGGCCATCACAAAAACCAGGGCCGTACCGAAGGGGGAAGGAGGGGTGCAGGCTTCCCTCCCCCCGAAATTGGCCACCATGTCAACTAAATCTGTTACATAGGAGATCCCCCCCTCCCCCCCACAAGCAGGATTGGGCCAGCAAAAGCAACCAAACCACTCGAATGTACTCGTTCGGGATAGGTCATCGTTCCCGTATCCAGCTTTCAATATCCTGTATTTCCGTAGTCGATTTACCCAACTTTGGGCAGAATTTAATGCAAGCCCGTTGTTCCATATTTTTTCTCGACGATACTTGTCCACAAGCGTCGCTATAATGCGTGTCTGAACACGAATCCTTCATGTTACTAAAAAAAAAAAAAAGAAAAGATCTATGCAGCTGCAGTGCGATAGGTGACTCATACAAAGCCATATTTTGACATGTTGAATTTTTGTCTACATTTTTGTCTACTTTATCATTAATTCCTTTATGTTGAACTCTAAGCATTTAATCTGAATCTATAATTTTTTAAAATGGACTAAACTAAACTACAATTAACAGTGCTACCCCACTCACCAGTGCATAATTATTTTCAGATTTGCATCTTTACGTTTTGAACAATCCTTGAATAATTTTATTCTTGAGAATACGTAGCAGAATTCTTTTCTTTAATTCATTGCTTTATCATGATTGTTATAAATTAAATTTAAAATAATTTTCCTTGAAATTGAAGTGAAGTTATTATATTGCAGGAGCTCTACACAACGTGTCAATGTTTTGTGGAATTGCAGAAGAAAATGGTTGCTTTACTCAAGATCTTCCTGGAGGTTTTACAAAAGAAGTTTGTGTTTGTGGTCGTGACTGGTGTAACAGTTCTGTAATTACATATACTAACATCTGGTTTGTTAGTTTTCTACAGGCTATTTTATATCTAATTTTGAAGTATCATTGAGAGTTATGGGATATTCAAGTGATTAAAAAATATAAAATATGTTTAATAAAGAATTCAGGCATATTGCAGTTTTATAATAAATGTTTATTTCAAAGCCAACCGCCCACTTTTTTTTTTTAGACTTATAAAATTCATAATTACAGAATTTTCAAACTATTGGAATAAACCAGAAAAATGAATATGACTACTTTATAATATAGTTTTTTTTTGTTGTTTTTTTTGATAATATTAAGCATAACATTGATACAAATTTACACATTTTCTTATATTTTTATAAAAATCGCGATGTAAATTCAGTCTCAAGACAAAAAACGCAGGAAAGCAAAGGCAATAATTGAAGGCTTCCCACGAAGAGGGATCTAAGTGCAAAAACTAAATTTTTGGTAAAATTGAAAAAAACACAATTCATTTGCAAAATAAACAGGAAGTGTTTAATTTATTAAAATACACTGTAAAAACATCATAATAGTTAATATTATGATTTTGGATGATGTAATTTTGAGGATATTCCAAAATTCAATTTTTAAAACTGGAAGAGGGATCTAACTACAACATGTAGTTAGATCTGTTTTTCACTATTATTATAAATTTTATTCCATAACATATATTATTTAAATTTAAACATGCTTTTAAGTATCTAAAACCAGAAAAATTAATTCCTACAAAGGCAAAAACATTTTAAGAACTTTTATGCACCATTTTTTTAAGATTTGTATAAAATTTCCTGTATTCTGTTTCCAAGTACTGCACCATATCCATTAGATCATTGTACTTTTCCAGTTTAATGGGCAAAGGCCCACTGTAGGCTTATGGCAGAGTGACAGGAATGTTGAGAGATCGTGTTGGGTGTCTATTTTTGTTAACAGGTACTAGTCGATACAATTTCCAAGGTTGTAGAATATTGTGTGAATCTCTTGTGCTTACGTTACTTGGATCACATTTATCAAACCGAATCCACATTACTTGTGAAATCTTCAGCTTTGGGTCTTTTTTGATGGCTTTTTCTACAGCACCAAAATCAAAGATGTTATTTTGATTTATCACAATAACTTCGAATGGGTCAACCCTAGCGTTCGCAATGATTTCAACCAGCTGAGCAGGAATAAAAGCAACTTTATTTTTCAGCCTTTTTTCGATTAAAGCAAAATCTCGGTCACATGTTAAAAATAAATGCCCACTTATTAGAAATTTTTGTTCAGTAGTGGTGAAATACTTATTCTTTGTTAAGTACACAAAAGTGCAATTATATTCCAGTTATTGTTTTGTCCTACGCATCTGTCAGACCAAATGATTAAGTTCCTCTGTTCGTGTGGTGAAAGTTGCTTATATTTCAGCTTGGTAAATCGGAGAATGCATGAAGCAATTTCTTTAGAAACATCTTTTGGCAATGGATTCATTCCACAGAAACATGCTGGCTTGATTACTTGCAGGATTATGGACAGCAAAATTATAACAAGAAAGCTGCCTCTGATAGAAGACAGTATTATGTGTCAACATTGGAAGAAAAATCACTTGCTGTAGGTCCACACCCAGTATAACAGTATTTGAATTTGCTTTTCCATATTCAATGTCCTCTTTAAATGCACTGTATTTTTTCAGCTTTGCGATGGTGAATTTCACTTTGGGTTGCAATTTCTCTTGCCTCTTCTTCACTTTTGGCTGCCAGAAGTTGAATTTAAAGTTTATCACAAATTTTGCACGTGTCTGATCGTGGTTGTCCAAAAGAGAAGTTAAATTCTGAATTGAATATGTGTCTATATAACAAATTTAGCATAAGATTCAGGATTCATTTCTTTAAACAGGCGATACATTTTCACAACAGAAAGGGAAGAATGCAAATACTTGCCCTCATTGTCAGCAGTAAGAGATTTTCTACTGTAATGATTTTCATGTTGAGGAAAAGATCCTACATGCTCTCGAATTAAATCTTTTACTTCATCTGGTATTTTGTGGGGTCTGTTATTGTGTAACCCTCTTTGGTCACTTGGGCTTTCACCTGCCTATACTATAGCTAAAAGATTTTGAAGGCGTTTATGGCTTACTGCAAAAATATTGCATAATGTCTTTTGACAAATTCGTATGCCTTTCCCACTGTCTTTACTTCATACCTAACCGTACATTTTCTCTTAAATGTAGCAACATTTTTCACTATTCTCCGTTTAACTGGGACAATTGTCATGCACGAACACAGAAAGACAGACTGTTCATTGCAGTTCAGCTTATAGTATCCCATAAACAATTTTCTTTATGTTCAGAAGTAAGCTTTCTGCAGCCAACGTTTTTACATTGACAAACATGATTCTAGAAGAGATAAATTAAATATTATTCAACAAAGCAACAGTGGAATTAGCTAAATTATGTGGGATAAGTCTCTTGCGTATGTCTGTTATTAAATGAACATACCCACGGTTTTACAGGACTTATAGATTACGAAATTAAAATGTTGAAATATTTTTGTAAATAGATCCCTTTTCCCATCAAGCAGACTTACCAATTTTGGGTGGGGTTTGGCAGGCTTTTCCTTCCCTTTTCTTGTTACATATTCTTCACCAGAGTCTTTTAACACCTTTCGCTTCCAATTAAATGCGTTTTTCTTTCTTTTCTTTCCTTGATTTTCACAATTTTCGAAGGATGCAGTGTATTTCACGCCCGGACTTGAGGCCGCCATTTTTGTTGACATAGATCCCTTTTCCACGCAAAGGCGAGTTCATTTATATTTTTGGCTGGGAATAATACCAGTTATGACCACCAGATTTCAGCAGCAGATAAAAAATGAAACAAGGAATGCATAAAGTGGATTATTAGAAAATTGAAAAAATATCAGTTAGATCCCTCTTCGTGGGAAGCCTTCAATTAATAAAGTAATTTTATCTTTTAATTCAAAAACTTATGTAGAAAAATAATTTAGATACTTATCTACATATGTACTGCAAGATATGACAAGTCAAGAGATTTGAATGTCTGTTGCACCAGGAAATACTGCGAAGTGAAGAAAATTAAGGCAATCCACTTGAGATTTGTTTTTACCCTGTTTTTTTTTTCTAACAATAATTTAATCAACCATTCTCAAAAATATATTAAGTTTTTAAATTTTTTTATAGTTTTAATAATTTCTAAATTTTAACCGACTTGATTCAGAGGAACTTAAATGTTATAATCTTGACAGTTATTTTGTACACTCACTGCAGTATGCGATTAATATGACCCGCTTGTGAGAGTCCTATGATTCTTCCAATACGACCCATTTAAGAGTCATTGGACACAGATGTCAGTAAGAGTTGCTGACTCGATTTTCCGAGTCGCCATTCTCGGGTCAATTGGCTCGACTGTACAAGACTTAAGACTCATTAACGGAATGTTTACTATACGCGTATATACCTATTTACACATTTTTACATACATGTACATATTTATACATTTTCACAGCTACTTACATATTTATAGTCATATTTACACAAATTTACAAACATTATACACAATCTACACAAGTTTACACACATTTATACAAGTTTACATATTTACACAAGTTTACACACATTTATACATATAAGTTCACAAATTTACACACGTGTATAGACAATTTACTCATCTGTACAGCTTATTTACATAAGCTTACACAAATCTGTACATAAATGTACACACGTGTATAGACCAATTTACAGATTTATAGACCATTTTACACAAATTTACACACATGTAAACTGATATTTACACAAGTTTACTTTTGTATACTGTAGTAATACTGTTTTATCGGTAGCGCTCTAGTGAGACATCGACTGGAAAATAATTTACCTTTTATTATCTCTCCAAAATTAAAATTAATACAAAGTTCTCCCAAAAGAAAGTACTCTTTAAGCGTGCCACGAAATTTCCAATGAGTAAAGGTGCTTCGGAAACCCCAAATTAAAAAATAAACCGGAAGTTAAAAAATTCTTAAAAGAAAAGCTTTCCCACCCTTTGGCTAGATAACCACCAATTAAACCACCCCTGGCCTACTTAATATAGAAGTCAACTAGATAATAGAACCCTTCACATGCCTCCCCACGTCGGGTAAGAAAGGCGTATGAAGTTCCAAGTATAATGAGAACTAGGAAAGACAGCAGGGTGAAGTCACAGATTCCGAACGAAACAAGGTAGATAAATTTATTTCATAAGAATATACAAATTTATGTAAATTATTTCTCGATGCAATAAAATGAACTGCCGATTTAGCGCAGTTGCTTTGAAGGAAGCTGGATGGGCTTGTTCTTAGGAAAACGAAAGGGACACCTCCAGTGTTGTCTTTGCCGAGGGGGGGGGGGGGGAGGCGACCTACAATAGATGAAAAGAAATTAATTCATAGGTAAGCAGAATTAAGATCAACACAAATACGCATTAGCAAGCAATTGAGAATTGCTGAACGAACGGTAATCTAAAGAAACCTTTATAACCTGAACCAAATGAAAGCGAATTGTAACTCGTACGGTTCTTTTCCCAAATGACGAAAGATTATTCGACAAGATGTATCCTCTAACCCTGTTGATGTCGAAAGCTCGTCAAAAAAACAGCTTCAAATGAACGTCAGCGACATGGATAATTTGCGGCTTCTGGCAACGGGATAGCGATCGTTAATCTGATGCGCAACACAAGAACGGAGAAGACAGACTAAAGAGAAAAGAAACAAACAGGGAAGACTACATTACTAACCTTTACATACTAAGCACGTATCAGGACTACATTACAGACAAAACAGACAAAAGGCACCACAAGTAGAGAACATTCCGTTGAGAAATCATGAGACTGGCCAGATGTGAAGAGTGAAAGCCGTAGCGCTGCGTTGAGGACTAAAAAAAGTACCGACGAATTATGGTGAAGCTTGTGTAGCGCACGCACGAAATGCATGTCTAATTACCTCTTGGTTCACCGACGGCACCATGTCCTAACGTAATGCAGGAATTGTCTGTAAGAGAATGTCAAAGAAATTGCACACAAAAAAAATGTAGTAAATTAGTAAGAAAGCTTAACTGAACTACACTATCCACAATCAAATTGTTTAGTCCACTTTCTCAATTGTGAAAACCGATGTCTTATCTGCCTCCAAAGGCGAAATAGGCTCCGGACTGCTAGAGTGTTCGAATTTTTCATCCACAAGCATATCTTGGGAAAATCGCAACGTTCACCATGCAATCACCCAACACGGGAGTCTTCCAGAATAAAGGTATTGATGTGGTCGGTCTACACCAAAGTCTCCATGGCAATCGAAGGCTAGACGCTGTCCTCGAATCCTCTCTCCCAGAAATTCACTAGATAGCCGCCTGGTAAAATCATCACCCGCCGCGACTTCCGTCTACCACAGACACGACTGTCTTCACCGCCGACCAAACATCTGCCGAAAACAAAACCGAAGCGCAACGACGCAAAACTACAACAATAACAGAAAACGTTCCCCTCGGCAAAGACAACAAACAAGACTTTTACCGAAGGTCGACGTTCGTTTTAAACAATTCCGATTATGACAATTAATAGGAAAATAGACAAATAAATAATGTCTTTTATTTTCTGTAAAAATGAATTAAAAAAAATAAATAAAAGAATCCAACAACAATATTTTCTCCCTAAAAATTAACCACAACAGCGAGTTTATAAAATCAAAAACCTATTAAGAATTAAATTAAATAAATGGCCTCTACTTTGAGAGGAAAACCAAAGAAATGCATTAAAGAAGTAGGATTGCGGTTTTCCTTTTACCCTTTCTGCACATCATTTCTTCTTTTACTTACCAAAGGAGTTAAATTAAATACCTGTTTTTAATAGGCTGTGTACTAGACTCTCCTGTCTTTCCCCAGCCCCACAGACGAAAGGAAAACACTAACTGTTTTTTCTATCCACACTTCAAATCGAGAAAAAAAAACATTAATAGCATGAAAAGTATTTAAAAAAAAAATCAACAAATCAATCAGTGTATCAAACTTAGTGTCTCCATGGAAAAGCTTAACCTTCTGACGGCGTGTCGTCCCAAAGGATGCATACAACTAACTATTATAAACTTAACGCCAGAACGCGTCGCGTGCACCTTTTAATATACCAGGGAGGGCACATTAACCTCTTTTTTGCCACCCATGGACAACAGAACCAGAAAAACTGGCCGAAAAAGGTTATTCCAACGGAGAACGCTACAATACCGATCTGTATTTGTATTTTATCATCTTTATAGTCAAAATTCGCCAACTTGTAGGCATAAAAAAGGATTTTAATGATAAATCTGTTGCAATATTCTAAAATAATGACCGCCGTGTTCATACAGTTGACAGCTCTTGAATGGTAGACCACAATAGGAAGAGAAATGACATCTTTTTAAAATTTTTAAACATCATTTTTTTTTTTTATAAAGTCATTTATTGATTTAACTTATAATGTACAATGCAATAAATTCACCATGACCCAACAGAATTGCAGGGAGTCCAAGGTGTTCGTTGTCAAGGTGTTCTTTGAATCGCAATGCAAGGTTGCGGGTCGATAATCCCGCCTAAAACATATCGCAAAACGCACAATTCAGGCGATAAACTCCGGACTGGGAATATCTGTCGGAGGTGACGGATGTGGGCGGGTTCAGGGTGCGAGCAGCTGGGATTGGAGTACGAAATGATATTCGGAGGCCAAGGGACGATAAGAAATCGGAAAGCTGGGAGAAATTAGGTCCCAGATATAGTAAGGACGTCCATTTTTTAGTATGGGGCGAAACAGGAGGTGGGGGAGAGAGAAGGGCCCGTCTGCGGCGGTGAAGAATGCGGGAGAACGTGGAGGTCGAATGTCCATTGGAGTGGGCGAGGTGTCGGATTATGCGGAGTTCTGAAGATCTGGATAGGGGGCAGAGTGAGGCTTGTTTGTGGGTAAGGGGTGTGTGAGGAGGAATGGTGTATTAAGTTGGAGGATGTGGTCGGTTAACGGAAGACAGAAAAGGAGAAGCGGTTAGTGCGGGGGTTGTTGGTGAGGACCGGTTAGTTTCTAGTTCAAAAGTGTAATGGATATGTGGAGAAAAGGAGTTAAAGGTGTTAACAATATTAGTTTTGGTAGTGGATCGGGAGTCAAAAAGGATGAGGATGTCATCGACATATCGGAAATATGCGATGACGGAGGAATTATTGAGGAGGGGGGGGGGGTGACGTGTGTTAATTCCAGGTGCTGTAGGAAAACCTCAGACAGAAAACTGCTGAGTGGGAATCCCATTCCTAGCCCTGTGGGTTGGGAATAGTAAGAGTTGTTAAATGGAAATAGTTCTGCGAAGAAATTACAGAAAGGATAGCTAGTAGGTCAATTGTATCGGGTTGAGGGAAAGACGCAGCTAGTAACAGACACTGTAGGATAGAAAGGGTGGGGGTGACAGGGATGTTAGTGTATAAGTTGGTGATGTCAAGGGACATAAGGGAGAGGTGCTCCTCAGTGTGGATGGAAGAAAGGGGCTCAGTAAGGGTTAGGGAATTGCGTACATTGTAAGTATTAGGGAGGATTTTCAAGTTAAAGAGGAAGGTGGAAAGGGATTTGGCAACGAGGTGGGCAGGAGCTGGGGAATAGTTAACGACGGGGCGTATAGGCATGTTAGGTTTATGGATCTTGACTAGGGCGTTAAGGTTGGGTGGGTGAGGGTTAGGTGGGATGAGGCGTCGGAGGTATCTGAAGCGTGGGGATTTGTTGATGACGGAAATAATAGATTTGTGGTATTAGAAGTGGGGTCGGATGGGAGGGTGACAAAATTATTGGCGGCGATGAAATCGTTAACTTTATCAATGAACGTAGAACGGTAAATGATAACCGACACGTTACCGTTATCGGCCTTGACGACGAGGGCATCGGAATCTTGTAACTTCGTCTTGAAGGTGGTAGAGGCAGCAGCATCAGTGAGTAGTTCCCGGGGTGGTCTAGACGCAGACGCTTCTTTGAAGGACTTGTGTATCAGATGTCCGGCGATGGCTCGCGCTGGAGGACGGTCAGTCTGGGGTAGTAGGTTGATGGCGTGCTCGACATCTGAGATGACATCGTGTAAGTCGGATCGTGTTGGCTTCCTATAGACAACGTGCTTGAGGCCTTTGTCTATAGGAAGCTCGTCTTCGCACATTTTTTATTCAGGAGTCGCCATTTTCATGAAACGATTGAAAGCTGTATGATTGGTGGATTTTGTCATGTGATCCGTTCAACAAACGGGGCTTGCGTGAACGGATACGGACGCATGCAACGTATACGCACGAACACGCAGATAACGCGTCTTTGAAAACCCGGCTTTAACTCAGATTCAACTTTTCAATCCGTTCGGATGCGTTAAACGGATCACATGACAAAATCCACCAATCATACAGCTTTCAATCGTTTCATGAAAATGGCGACTCCTGAACAAAAAATGTGCGAAGACGAGCTTCTACAGATGTAATTCTAGAAGTACAAATATAACCAGTTCTTTACGATTCAAAAAATTCTCGATATAAAGACACGGAATATTAAATCTGTACAATCATTGCTCCACAATTTGCAGCAACTCATCATACACCTCAGGAGACATGCCAAGGTAATAATGAAAGGAGTCTCGATCGTGGAGTCTCGCTTCATGTAGTAGATTTCTAAACTCGCCCTTCTTTATTCGCTCGATTTTGAAGTAAAGAGCCAACCCACCATCGTCTTTTACTTCTTACTTACTTACTTACTTTTCAAACCCGCTTATCCGTTAGGGTCGCGGGGGCAGCAGCCCTATGGAGGATCTCCAGCGATCGCGATCTTCCGCCATCAGGCGCATGTCATCCCTGGTAATATCCAAGCGACTCGAACCCAGATTCTCCATGTAGTCTAGCCACCTGGTTCTAGGCCGACCCCTTGGTCTCTTACCCACCGGCTTGGAAAATAACAACTGCCTAGGAAGACTAGTTTGCGGCATCCGTATCACGTGGCCATACTTGCGCAACTGAGATCTCTCAATCAGATCTCTCTTTTACTTCTTCGTCCTCTTTTATGTCTCCGATATAATGCCAATAATAGAATATCTACGTCGATATTTTCAAGCATATTCATTTTATCTATATTCTAATAAACGCATAATCGCACACAACGTGGCTATGAAAACGGGGATTGCGTGAACGGATACGGATTTTTTATACACGCCATACCTCAGATGTTTAAATTATTCATTAACCTCAAGATCCTCCCTAACACATACAATGTCCCCAACTCACTTGCCTTAACTAATTCCCTCTCCAACATTAATACTGACGAACATCTCTCCCTAATGTCCCTTGACATAACTAATCTCTACACTAATATCCCCGTTGCTGACACCCTAAAAATCCTCGAATGCCGCCTACGCTCTTCTCCCCTCCCTACGCCCGATGTTATCGACCTTCTATCTATCCTTTCTGTTATCTCTTCCCAAAATTACTTTACTTATAATAACTCTTTCTATACCCAACCGACCGGATTAGGTATGGGCTTTCCTCTTAGCAGTTTCCTCTCTGAAGTCTATTTACAACATTTAGAACTAACTTTTGTTACACCCCTCCTTAACAATACCACTATCATAGCCTACTTCCGTTATGTCGACGACATTCTCATACTCTTCGATTCCCGTTCTACTTCCCCTCCTGCCATAGCTGACACCTTTAATTCTTTCTCTACCCACATCCAGTTTACCTTCGAAATCGAGTCCAACAGATCCCTCCCTTACCTGGACATCCTCATCACTAACGACGTCCCCTCCAACCGCCTCACCTTCTCCGTTTACCGCAAGCCTACTACATCCTCTAACCTTATCCATCGTTCCTCTTCACACCCCCCGACACACAAACTAGCATCCCTACGTTGCCTAATCGACCGTGCCTTGAAGCTCCCCCTCAACCCCTCCGCCCGCTCGTCCGAACTACGCATCATCCGCTCCCTTGCCCATAAGAATGGGTATTCCAACTCCTCCTTTTCCCGTTTCCTCCACCGCCGGCAACACGCCATCTTCAATCCTACCTCCCCTGATGCACCCCAGTCCAAGAAGTGGGTCTCCTTAATGTACCTAGGTCCCCATTTCTCCCAACTCTCCCGTTTTCTATCTCCCCCCTCTCGTCCACCCGCACACTGAACCCCTCATCCGCCGTCGTTTACGATAAACTCGCACAACCAGGAGTCTACCGCCTCGATTGTACGTTGTGCGACAAATACTACATCGGATTATCCTCCCGTACTTTCACAGTACGTTTTAAAGAACATGCCAAGTCATACACCAAGAATGACAAACGGTCACACTATGCTAACCACCTGAGGAGAACCGGACACCCCCTTAGCACGCAAGATGAAGTGATGTCCGTCTTACACATATGCCATAATCCTTCAAAAACTACCACCCTCGAAGCTATCGAAATCTACAAGGCCAAGAAGACCAACCCCGACCGATTACTCAACCGCCAGACCGACTTCGACATATTTACCATACTTAATCCTCTTTCTGATTTACTGTAAACTGGTTTTATTTTGTCATTCTCCCTTTTCTATTTTATTTTGTCAATCTCCCCTGTTGACAACCAGATATGTTCTCTTTACGGTTCGCGTTTTTTTGTCGCATCACTTTTGTCATTTCCTATAGTTTTATATTTTATTTTTATGCTTATCTCGCTTGTTTCTCTTATTGGCCATTTCCTATGTATCATATTTTTACGCTCATTGGTCCATCTGTACCATTTTTCTGTATATAAGGCCTGCGAGCCCCTTAAGTGCATCAGATGTGGTGGACAGCACACATCAAGCTACACGAAATGTCCAAAGTACCCCCAGGTTCAAAGGATGTCTAGTTCTAAAGTGACAGCAGGCAAATCCTATGCTGCCGCTGTGTCTACGCCGGAAGATAAAGGCCTCAACATCAACGACCTACCAGGTATGTATAAGCAATTAGGACGTATCTTTAATCTGTTTTCTAATCTAGGCAAAAGTTACCCACAGTTGAGTGGGCTCCTTACGACCAACTAATTTTAGTATGGCTGCACAACGTTATACTGTAATCAACAAAGGTGAACTTCGGTGCGTGATATGGAACGCTAGGGGCATTCCCCGAAAGCGTATCGAGTTTCACAACTTTCTGATAAATCACGAAATTGACGTGGCTTTCCTCTGTGAAACTCACCTCAAACCAAGCCAAGACTTCAAGCTACCTGGCTATTGTGTGTACCGTAAGGATCGAATGGCTTCAAATGCTGCAAGATGTGCGTCTGGGGGCGCTGCGATCATCATTAAGAGGGGAATTCAACACCAAGAATTAGTATCCAAGTCTTATGCAGGTATGGAATCAGCCTCCATCATTATCAATGACGTCTCCTGTGGTGAAGTGAAGTTCGTAGCGCTCTACAATTCACCTAAACATTATCTTGACATTTGCGAGCTTGATGAACTCTTCAGTGGTGACACCCCAGTCGTCCTGGCTGGTGACCTAAATGCCAAGCATCCAAGCTGGAACTCCAGAACGCAGAATTACAACGGCATGATTCTCTATAGGTACATACAAGGTAGAGATGATATCATCGCTGCTGGAACCTGTGGAGGACACCTACTACTGCGACCACTCCCCTAGTAGTGACGTTTTGGAGGGTTTCTTCAAACCGTACAATATCTTCACGATTGATGACCTTTCTTCTTGTAACGGTCAGTTTTGACGTTACAATTTTGTCTTTCTCCTCGCTCTTTCTTCCTCTCCCCCCCCCTCTCTTTTGTCTCGCAACGGTTTCCTGAAAGAAGATCCCGACTAAGTCATTACGAAATTGTTGGCTATAAGTTTGATTGTTGACGTAGATTGTGGATGGTCTCTATGATGAGTCGAGACAAACAATGGTTGAAATTCACGTTTACGCCAACAATGAATTTTTAGATACGAGCTACCAGTCGTTAAAGAAAGAGATGGAATTTTTATAAGAAAATAAGTAGTAGAACGACGGCAGCCATCGCAGAAACTTGATAATGAGGAGAGACTTGGTTGAACAAAAGGAACCTTTTCCCAGATGATGATTTGGCATGATAGGTTACTCGACTTTCTACCGATGAGACGAAAGATGTCACGATAGAAAGCGAAGATGAGTGATCTCAGTCAGAATTTGGCGTCGTTATAGATGATGATCAATAATTGAAGTTCTTATAGATGGGACAATTGGATGATCAAACATCGAATACACGGAAAAAGGAGATTGAGACAAGAAATGTTTCGGTATTGAACGTAGTATTGGGCCATGATATCATCAAGTAACTTTTATCGATTATGTCGTTTTTGCGTATTTTCTTTTCTTAGGTTATTCGATTTCTCTCTGAGGAGAAATGGGTCCGCGACGAGATACCTCACGGGTTCTATTCAACGAAGTCATTTACGACGATGAAACCGGCGTAACCGAGCATGGAAAAACAGTTGGTGTTGTAAGAGTATATTTTTAGTTTAGTACAGTAAGCTCCCTACTAACATCCTCAAAGCCGTGTGTTTTGCGACTTTGAGTCTCCCACCCTCTTCTCCGTTATTGTTATTATAAAAGTTAGTTTTCCCTTCCCTCTTGCTGTTACTTAAACTCATACCTCTTAGTTTTTGAAAGAGCGAACGCCATAAACAAGATTTGAGACTACCGTTCTGACTTTCCTGAGATGTGTTAGTGATTTTCAGAAATTGCGAAATACGGAAGAAATCTACGTAATGGACGTTGAGATAAACGAAAGAAGAGAAAATAAGATATATACCCTTGACTATGCTTAAAAGAGATAATTTAAAAATCATTAGACATAGAATACTTACCTGGGAACTGTAAGAGACGTTAGCGAAGAGACCTAAGGTATAAGAAAAGAGTCGTGGTCATGATGAATGACTTTGAAGATTTCTGATAGTTAAAATTAACTAATCTCGACGGTCCTGAAGATACTTGTTTGTGTGGATTAATATGGACTTCTGAACTCTAGACCATTTCTAGAATTTTCAAATGATTATAGCATTTAAATCTGTTTACCATAAATACCCTTTTTTATTTTTTTTTTCTGAACGCCCGGTGGCGATAAAAAAAAAAAAAAATGACTCAGCTGTGGAGACACTTGGCAGAATGTCTTACCTTGTAGAAAAAGTTTCTTCATTTGTTGTATATTTCAATAGCCAACGAAATAGTACAATAAAGCCCCGGTCATTTTTTTGTCAGACATAGTCGTTTCTGCGTTAATCTTATTATATAACCAAACACATGGAATCTTTTTTTCTTTTATCCTCGGAAAGATTAAAGAGAAGATGAGTGTCAGAATTCATTAATACTCGAATAACATTTGGATTGCTGACTGAAAGTAGAAATCTCTTTGTTAATGCTTTGTTGTTTTTTTTTGTATTTTCCGGTTTAGGAAGAGTGTTGAACGGGGAACGTTGCGTCATCCAAGGAAGATAACCTAATGCACTTTCGCCCGTTACATTCTGACCACAAGCCTGTGGCGTTTTACTTTGACAATGTTGACATAAATTTCCGAGAGGAACTCGTACATCATCAAGACTGGAGGCTCTACAAAGATATTCTTAAGGACTATGGCTACCATCCCGACGTTGCTTACTGTACAGAGGACATCGATCAACTTGTTGATGACATCACCAGATGTATTAACAGTGCCATAGAAGTCAGTGAGTATCCATCAGAGAAAAAACCTTCTCATCGAATCCAACTCTCTCCTGGAATCCAACGCCTAATTGCCGAAAGAAACAGGACCCATAGACTTTGGCAACGCTATCGTGAACCTTGGCTCAAAACCAAGTACAACAGGTTAGTGCGAAGAGTTCAAGAGGAGATAAAAGAGCTTCGCGACGCTAGATGGAATGAAAAACTCAAAAGCTTGTCGGCTCGCGACAATTCCATTTGGAGTATGGTTAGAGCTTTACAGAAGAAGAAGAATGTTATGCTTCCTCCACTCCGTACACCACAAGGTAACTATGTGCAAACTGATCAGGACAAGGCCCAAGTCATTGCAGATTCACTGGAACTGCAGTTTGTTACTCCTACCAACGATAAGCCCGAGAGCCAAATCATGTCTCGGCGTGTGGAAGAAGGTATTTACAACTTTGATGAAGTCCCGAAGCATTTTACGAAGTACAACATCGAGGCTGGTGAGATCGCCAACATCATAAATAAACTGAAAAAGAAGAAGGCTCCAGGAAAAGACAAGGTGAGTAATAACGCCCTTATGAATCTCCCAAAGAACTTTATTGAATTTCTCACCAATATCATTAGCGACTGCTGGAAATTTTCTTACTTCCCTGTGGCTTGGAAGAAATCTATTGTGTTGAGTATCCCAAAGCAGGGACAAAATCCTGCAATTCCCGCGAGCTATCGACCTATTAGCTTGCTACCCTCGATGTCCAAGGTGTTGGAGAGAACGATCCTTGTCAGATTCCAAGATCACTGTCTAGCAAATGACCTTTTACGGGAAGAGCAGTTTGGCTTTCGTGCTGCCCACTCTTGTCCGATGCAGATATGGAGGCTCGTTGAAGACCTGAGCACCCCCCTGAACCTATCCAGGTACTGTGGGGTGGTATTTCTCGATGTCAGTAAAGCTTTTTACCAAGTGTGGCTTGAGGGCCTTGTCTACAAAATGATCAGAGACGGGTTCCCTGCCGATTTGATCTTGATGGTGAAATCCTTTCTTGACAGCAGATCCTACCAAGCCAAGGTTGGAGAAAATCTTTCCACACCCCGTGTTGTAAAGGCCGGTGTCCCTCAGGGTTCGGTCCTCGGGCCTATGCTATTTAATTACTTTGTACATGATTTCCCAAAACCCGATAATTGTAATCTGTATTTTTTTGCGGATGACACTGCCATTATGACATGGGCACACCAGCCGGCTCACGTTATCACTCGGCTGCAGTGCGCCTTGAAGCAGTTCGAAGACTGGTTTAACTGCTGGAAGTTGAACCTTAACATCGGAAAGTGCAAGGCTTTGTACCTCAATAGGAAGCTCAAGCATCCCCCAGATTCTCTTGTTCTGTTTAATAAGAAACTGGACTGGGTGGTCAACTACAAGTACCTGGGAGTTATCATTGACTCAAGACTCTCATGGAACCAGCACATGTCCTATGCTCTGAACAAAGCGAAGAGGGCTAAGTACAGTATCATAGCTCTTATGGGTCGCAACAGCGCCCTCAGCATTGACAACAAGCTACTTCTGTACAAATCGATTATCCGGACCATACTCCTGTATGGCATGCCTGCGTGGGCGACTATCTGTAAAAGCAGATGGAGTCATTCCAGAAAAACTACAGAACTACAGAAAAACTACATATGTAAAACTACAGTCATTCCAGAATGTTACCCTGAGGACCATTGCCCAGCTGGACGGAAGGACGGTGAAAAACCAATCCATCCACCTCGATTTAAACATGGCCCATATCGGTAAGTTTATACAGGATCTCCTTTTGACTATGATACAGAAGATGAAGACTCACGACAATAAGCTTGTGAAAGGGATACTGGAGAACTCAATGAATATGAACTGGCATACGAAGTATCGTAAACCGAGGCACGTTCTTGATATCAATTTTGAAGATATTAGCAACGTCTCTTTCCCAGACTACTGGAAGATGTGATAATCTTATTTCTCCTTGTATTTTTTATTTTGTTTGTTTTTTGTTTCTGACAATCGTCAATCTTATTTTCTTTTTTGTATAATATGGAAGACCGCTTGGGTTGGTTAGGCTTCTTGACTACCTCAGTGTATTTCCTTTGGAGTTTATTCTGGTTGGATGAGCTTTGTGAAAGCGCTGCTTTCGTCCCATCCTAACGAATGTACACTTCACTGTTCGATTGTCGATTGTTGTGTACCTTAATCTCTGTAAGGAAAGTGGCAACGTACTGCACAGGTTGCGTCCCACGAAATCAAGAACTGACCATGGACAGACACCACTACAGAACAATTACCCACGGAAAGCTTCGTTGCAATATATGGAACGCCAGGGGAATCTATCGGAAGCGCATCGAATATTACAATTTCATCATTAATTGGAATATTGACATAGCTTTCGTGTGTGAGACGCACCTGAAATCAACTCAAGCTTTTAACTTGCCGGGTTATCATGTTTATCGAAAGGATCGACCTCTGGGTAACAACGCCAGTCAAGCATTTGGTGGAGCAGCTATCATTGTCAAAGATGGCATTGATCATCGTGAGACTGTCACTCCAAATTATGTAGGAATGGAAGCTGTTTCCGTGATAATAAATGACGCCGACGCAGGTGAAATTAAATTCACCTCTCTGTATAATTCTCCTAGGCATAAGCTTGGACCGTGCGAGCTTGACGAGCTGCTGTCTGGGTCCGTTCCAGTGGTTATGGCGGGAGACTTTAACGATAAGCACCCTGCATGGAATTCCAAATGCTCCAACCAAAATGGCAATATCCTCTATGGATATACTCTAAACGAGATTGACACCTTTGTTGCTGGACCCCTTGATGACACGTATTACTGCGACCATTCTCCTGTCAGCGACGTGCTGGACGTTGTAGTTCTTAAAGGATTCTTTAAGCCCTATAATATTTTCACAGTCGACGATGCTTATCTCTGACCACCGTCCAGTGATGCTTATCTTTGAGGGCTTGAACATCGATGTTAAGATTGGGCTTCGCTCCAAACAAGACTGGAAACTCTTCAGGGATATCCTTAGAGAAAACAGCATTCCATATGAGGAGATTATTGACAACGAGGGCATTAATGCAAATATCAGTTCTATTACTCGTGTTATCAATGATGCTACAGCTTCCAGCACTTTCACTACTGATCGAAAGCGTCCTGAACATCTCGACCTCCCTACTTACATCAGGCGTCTCATACTTGAAAGAAATTCCTATAGAAGGTTATGGCAGCGTAAACGACTTCCCTTCTTCAAGACGAAATACAACAGGCTAGCTCGCAAGGTCCAGGAAGAGGTTAAATCATTACGTAATCAAAGATGGAGCGAAAAGCTAAAGTCCCTGTCAGTCCAGGACAACTCACTCTGGGGTACTGTAAGGGCTCTAAAAGGAAACAGACCCATCAACTTACCACCGCTGCTTACCGCAAATGGCAATGCTGTCACGGGCGACCAAGATAAAGCTCAACTGATCGCCGAATCCCTGATTAAACAATTTACCACTCCTGGTGAGAACAACCCGGATAATTTCCCAAATATTCGTCTTGTAAACGATGGATGTATCGCATACGAGCTCACTCATCGTATTTCTACCTGTGAGGACACTATTGGTGTTCAGGAAATCTCCAATGTCATCAAGCATCTTAAAAGCAGGAAAGCAGCAGGTATCGATTCCATCACTAATAGCACTCTCAAGAACTTACCTCCTAATGTTGTTGCGACTATTACCAGGGCCATGAATGACTGCTGGAGACATGGTTACTTTCCTGTCAAGTGGAAAGAGTCTGTAATCGCTACCATACCGAAGCCTGGTCTAAACCCTGCTCTCCCTGTCAGCTATAGGCCTATAAGCTTGTTACCTATGCTATCAAAAGTGTTTGAACGCATCATTCTTAAGAGATTTAACGACTTCTGTGTGGCTAACAATCTTGTTCGTGAAGAGCAATTCGGCTTTCGACCAGGTCACTCCTGCCAACTCCAGATCTGGAGGCTTGTTGCAGATTTAAACACTCCTCTTAACTGCGCTAAATATGGTGGTCTTGTGTTTTTGGATGTCCGAAAAGCTTTTGATCAGGTTTGGCACGAAGGCCTAATACACAAAATGATTACTTGTGGATTTCCGGACGATCTTATTGCCTTGATTAGATCCTTTCTGTCGAACAGGATATTTCGAGTAAAGGTTGGCTGCTCCTTGTCAAACCCGTGTGACGTCAAAGCTGGTGTTCCCCAGGGTTCTGTTCTTGGCCCTGCACTCTTCAACTTTTTCATCCATGACTTCCCAACATTTACAAAATGCAAGCTGTATCTGTTCGCTGACGACGCGTCCATCATGACCACTGCTCGCGTTCCCGCTCATGTCATATCTCGATTGCAGAATGCCTTACATAAGTGCGAGAAATGGTTTGCTAAGTGAAGACTCAAACTAAACGTCGACAAGTGCAAAGCTATGTTTATTACCAAGAAACTTCGGAAACCCCCGAAGCCTCTCCTTCTTTCGGGTAGAGAGCTTGAATGGGTGAAGAATTACAAATACCTCGGAGTGGTGATAGATGCTAAGCTAAATTGGGGTGACCACGTCTCCTATGCTATCAATAAGGCTAAGAAGGCAAAGTTCAGCCTGGTCGCCCTCCTGGGGCGAAACAGCGCTCTTGGAATAGATAGCAAACTTTTGCTATATAAAATGGTAATCCGGACCATTCTGTTATATGGTATGCCTGCCTGGGCCACAATATGTAAGTCCAGATGGAAGGACCTCAAACTTTCCAAAACGTTACCTTGAGGACCATTGCTCAACTCGACAGGAGAGTTGCAACAAATACTTCTATTGCCGACGATTTTGAGATACCTCCCATTGGAAATCACGTCCAGGAATTGATGAAAAAGCTGCTTCCGAAGTTGAAGGACCATCCCAATCCTCTGATTGCAGGTATTCTTGAGCACCCGCTTACCTTCAGAAGCCTTCTTAGTCATCGCAGGCCACGTCACCTCCTGGACATCAATTTCGACGACATCCAAAAGGCGATATTTCCCGAATATTGGATCTCCTAGCTCCTCGTGTCCCTTGTCCCTCGTCAATCAACAATCAACACTATCGTCCTGATAGGAAAGGACTCCATCTTATCCTCTGGATGACTTAACTAGGTTTCATCTGGCTTCTTGCCTAGTTCAGTGTACTTCCCGTGGTTACTTTCTGGACGAGTATGGCAGTGAAAGCGTTGCTTTCGGACCACTCGTTTCGTTTTACCTGCACTGTTCGATTGTCGATTGTCGATTTGTTGTGTACCTTGACAAAGCCGGGAATAAATGGCGAAACTAGTTGGAAATTCTATTGTCCATCTCTTATGCTGTAAGGCCACTACACACATTGTTCTATTAATGAAATTTTTTTTTGTCTTTAAATATGTCAATTATATTCCTACAAAATTAATGTCAATGTACCTGGAAAATTATTTTCGTATTAAAACAGGGTCGGAAAAATTTTCGTATATATACATAACGAATAGGAAAATAAGTTCCTTGCTGTTTTGTAAATTGATAAAACGTGAAGAAAATAAATTATGTCAAAATGTATACAAGCATTTAAAGAGCGTGAATGCATTTAATAAGCAAATGTATTTTAAATTTAAAAAAAAAGTCACCATTGATAATAAAGATAAGATAGAAAGGTGCAGCAGTCATCACAGATAACTATAAATTTCAGATAACAAATTTAGTTGTAAAATAGCTCCTCCTTTTACATTGTGCAATAATAAAGATGCAAAAGTTTATGCTTTAAAATTGAAAAAAAATAATTGATGGAGTTTCCTAAAATAATTTTAATCAAATTATTTTTGACATTTTGCATTATCCTATCTTTAGAAACAGCAGGTAATTAAAGAAATGGCTATTTATTATAACAGTAATAAGAAACTTATAGATCTAATTAAAAAGTTTTATCGGATAATATAGGACTCTTTATTTTCTGTAAATTTATATAAGCTTTTAAGTAGGGCCTCCAGTTTTTTTTTTTTTTTTTTTTTTTTTTTTTTTTTTTTTTTTTTTATCTTCAGTTATTTTTAAATATTAATTCATTTTTAAAGATCAGTTACATCCAAAATTTCCTTATTCTGGCAAATCTTATCCAGATTAACTGTTAATTTAGAAAATTATATTTGAAACCACATGATAATTAACTAGTTATTGGCCTCGCTTCGCTCGGGTGTGTGACGCTTGCCGTGCGTTTGTTTTATTTCATAAAATCAGAAAACAGTAAAAAAAATAATTTATTTTAAAACTACATACTTTATTGCAAAACATCACGATAAATCACATTTTTAGTAAGTTCTATCACTATTTTTGATCAATTTCTCTTGTTCTTGAGGAATATCACGGATACAAATTTTTCTATTGTTTTTAAATTTTGAACGTGATAAAGCGACATATAGTTGACCATGCGAAAACACTGGTTCATTTAAAAGTAAGCCTACATGAGAAAATGATTGTCATTTACTTTTACAGTATTTATAGTCATAGCAAAAGAAGGAATAATAGGGAATTAATGTCTTTTAAGTACAAAGGCAAATTTAAATCACTTGAATTCAAATCGATTCTTGGAATTATAACAATTTCATTTCTATTTGCCTCATTTACAATTTTTGCTGGAATTAAATGTCTATGACATGATGTGACTATTAAGCGAGTTCTATTTGCATAACCCTTTTTCGATGGCTTAAGTTTTGATGTTGAGTTTTCAAGCAATGGAACTGGCAACTTGAAACCGCTATGAACTGTTCTACCTCCTTTCAAGAGTGTTGAAGCAATGCCAGTTGTAGCACATGGGAAGACTTTATCTCCATTTCCTCGGATGAAGTTCATTAAAACGCTATAAAGATAGGTTTTCCCAGACCCACCAGGTCTATCAAGATAGAATAATCGAGTTGTGGCATTTTCATCGTAAACTGATTGAGTGATGCTTTCGAAAGCAGCTCTTTGTTGAGTATTTAAAGTTGGAATGAGTCTTTCTGCTTCTCTTCTCTCTTCAGTTGGATTAAAAATTACTAACTCAATTGGCTGCCCAATTGGCTCTGGCAGATTGAAAGAAGTGCAATTAAGACTATGTTGCTTGAGAACTGAAGAAATGTCTTGAGAGAATAGTTGAATGCAACATCTTCTTCATGATCTCTCAAATAATCGATTGACATTGGTTGTTTGTATTTGTCCCATAAATCTTTTGCATTTGGTGGTGAACAAAATACGCAGATAAAAGAACTGTCGAAGTTGAAATGGTGAGTTGAAGACAATACCTTCTCGTATACATTTTTCCCATTCTTCGTCGTCTTCAAAAATGCCCCGCTGTCTTGCTGCTTCGACAGAAGTTGAATACAATACTCCATCAACAGTTCTTAAATCTTCAAATGATTTTGCTCCAAGAACATGATGCAGAAGAATACGAAGACAGAATAATTCTTGTTGAGCTGGATTAACAATGTACATTCGTGCAATTGTATTAACAACTTCACGTCTTCGAGCTTGCCATTTGCTTTCTTTATAAATAAAGTGCTCAGGGATTTCTTGATAAAAATATCGATTTGCATTTTGATTCTCATTATTCAAAGTAACCAAGCTGTCAATTTTGAAATTTGATTTCTTGCATCATTCAATGCTTCCTCTTAATTTCCTATTTCGAACTGCACTTGCTGTTGATTTGGAAAATGAACTGAAAGTCTGATTACGTTGTGTGATCTATCATTTCTCTTATATTCCAACAAATGCCGCATATTCGCTTGCACTAACATATCTTGATTCTATGAAAGATTTGATTTCATCGTATAACAATTGTCTTTCTCCTGCCAATAGACCAATCTTTGCACAATCTTATACTTTGTAAATATATTTATAGATATAAAAAATTGCCTGTAGAGATGTGCAAACTTCAACATTGATATGACCAATGTATCGTAAAACCAAAAATCTGTTATATGGAACGACAAATCTGTTATCAACTTCAACATTTCTCACGATGGCCGTTCTTTCTGGTCTTCGACGATAAATGGGATAACCTGTTGAGTTGGTTACTGTTGACATCGCAAAATCTTTTGGAAAATTTTTCTTACACTTTCCATTTTCCATATATGGAAAATTTGGATTAATTTGTCCGCAAGGCCCATGAATCATACATCTTGTAACAATCTCAAACAATCTTGAATCACTTTCTTTATCTGGAATTTCGGCACATACTACTCGATCGATAGATGCTGCAGTTTTGAATTTATCATCCTGATCAACGGTGATAAGAAATTTTTATTAAGAATGTGTGCATGTGGCAATCCTCTTTTTGAAACTCAATTATATTAACATAGCCAATGCATTTTCCCAAATTGTTTTTTTTTTCGTTAAATCATCCATCAAAGATTTCAACTTTAGTTTGAATACTCTTGCAATCAAATCTGGTCTATCTGATGAAGTTTCACCTCTCAAAAGATTCTCAGTAACTTCTTGCCAATTTGGATTTGACGTCACAGTAATGAACAAGTCTACAGCTCCAAATTTTGAAAATATTGTCATTGCGTCGTTACATCTTTCTCTCATGTTACGGGGAGAGCCTTCAAAAGTTGATGGAAGAATAACTAGAGTTCCAGCTGGAACATTGAGATTTGCAGCTACATTTTGAACATGATCAGCGAGTCCTTGGTATAATTCAGCTCTAAGTTTTCTTTGATTCATTCTAATGAAATTCAGATTATTTGCTTCTACTTGCAAATAAGAATCTACTATCCATTGTTGACTCAACTTTCCAGAATTAATAATTGGGTTAAAATTTCCTCAAACTGCTGTTTGAGTTGACTTATATTCTATCATACAAACATTTTTTCTTCCAGGATTTCTATTTGCTCCATATCCCGAATAACTTTCACATTCCCATTGAGCCTGCTATCCAGGGTTTCCAAGGGATAAAGCAAAGCATATGTCATAGTATCAAGATATGGACTCAGAATGTTTTTGTTTTCAAATTTTCCGTTAGGATTACTGGGCAAATTTAATGGATAGATTCGTATATCTCTCTCGAATGGTGGCTCACCATCGGCATCGTTGACAAATACCATAGCTATCTCATTTGCAGTTGGTGCATTGAATCTTCTTTCGGATCGTGGATTTCTTTTCATAAACATTGTTATAATCGGAATTTTATTAACGAGTTGTTTTGCTCGCTCTAATTCTTCTGCCTCCACATCTTTCATCATTCTAAATGTTTGTGCTATTCTATTATTTTCTCTCATGAATTGATCAATTGTGTAGAGAATTTCTCGTATAAGATTATGATTTTGTGGATTGTTCAATCTTTCATCTGTTGCTTGAGTAGAGGTGTCGATGACATGTAATTGATTATATTTTGGAGATTCTCCTGCTCCTGGATGAAGTGTTGAAGTTGCGTGATATATTCGACCTTGTATTCGAAAAACATAAGGTCCGCATCCAGGTGGAGGTGAAATATTTGCTCCTAACGACGCAAAAGACAAAGAACTATTGTACGACCTTATAATTTCACGAAAATTCTTGTAGTGCTGATGATCAGGATTTGAAAGCATTTCACGGAGAAAAATTGGATATTCTGAAGGTTGATTGCGAGCATTGATTGGAGTATCAAGACGAACTTTTCCAAATGACAACAGCTTTTGAATTCTTTTACTCCTCCTGACGATCGTTCAAGTTCGAATTTTTTTGCACCACAAAAGCAACAAATGGAATTCATTGGTCCAGAATAGTGAGCTTCAATAGTTTCAATTGTGTGATTTCTTTCAACAATTCTACTTCTATCTCGAACTTGACGATGTCTTTCATTATCTTGACGACGTCTTTCTTGAGACCTCAAAGTTTCCACTCTCTTTGCCTCTCTGTGTGCATTTCTATTCTTCAATCTTACAACTCTTGCCTGTTGTGATGTAAGTCTCGATCGATGCAAACGCTGAGCTTCTGTATTTGCTGTTCTTCTTTTATTTTGTTCATTTCGTTCTTTTTGTTGTCTTTGAACATTTTCTCGTTGTTCAAATTCAATTCTGGCTGCAGTTTTTCTCAATTGCCTTGGCTCAACATTTTCTGAAATACATCTTGGCATGATTTCAGTTGTGAGGAGATGATTCGAACTTAAAAAGTTAGTTGAAAACAGAATAATGCAATAAAGATTCAGGAAAACAATGTAGGTGGTATGTTGGATTATTTAGGTGTGAGAAAGTATTGTTAGAGGAAGTATTGTTGGCTGGTTTTTAGATTGTGACAAGATTAAACAGAGTATAAAAAAACCGACTTAATGAAACTTTCACTATCGCCTAGCTATATCAGTCCATATCTTGAAAATTCGTTCAGTAAGGGGTCCATAGTGCTATTTCTATCGATAAAATTGGTAGAGACTTTACAACACAACAAAGGGAGAACAGAGT
>JAHWFO010087465.1:1338773-1365555 GCA_023313115.1 Rhysida immarginata | reverse complement strand
TTCTTTCTAGGAGGTGTTGATACATGCCATAGGTTTCCATCTTGGATTTTAGGAATCGGTATTTTTTCGTTTGTTGAAAACAATGAACGTTACATTGTTACTTTGAATAAGATCAGGTGACTATTTATAGCTGCCGCCACATAAGTTGAACGACCGAGGCCAACGAGAGACAGGCCAGGGCACTCGAGTCATCTGATCATCGGGGTCCAGGCAACAATACATCCTTCATTGTTTACAACAAACGAAAAAATACTGATTGTTAAAATCCAAGATAGAGACAATGAAGGGTAAATTGTTGCCCGGAGCCCGTTGATCATGTGACTTTTGAATGCCCTGGCCTGTCTCTCGTTGGCCTCGTTGAACGAAAGGATGACATCATTTCTAACGCCAGCCAATAGATGTTAACGGGAAGTAAATCGCTTAGTTATTCCATGAAAGCATCAGTTTTCGTTTTCGAAACATTGTTTTCGTATTTATATTTAGTTTCTCTTTTCGTTTTTTTTTTAAATAGATAAATGAAATTAATAAATGAAATTTATAAATTAATAAATTAAAAGATGACGAAGAATAGTCGAATGGAAGGCAATTTGTTTTATATTATGACTTTTAATAGGCTTGCCACGTTTCAACTATATCTCCGCCTTTACTATAGTAGACCAAGTGCACCATGGGTAAAATCCAGACAAAGCATATTGATGAGAAGGCTTACTGCGCATGTCAAAAAGATCGTTCAACTTATGTGGCGGCAGCTATAGTGCCATTGCCTGTCTTTTTCGTCAGCTACGATGCTTGCCTTAATGATTGTCAAGGTAAATAATTATAAAAAGTAATAAATAAATCTTTGGAGAGATGTAAGAAATTATTCTAAAACAAATAAGAGAATATAATTTCTAGCGCGTGCAGAAATTACTTTTGCTGCAATGAGCTAATAACTGGAGAAAATAATAATGAGCTAATGAGCTAATAACTGGAGAAAATTTATTTTTCGTGTGGCTTTTATAATATAGTAACTTCCTTTAGAGAACAGATAGTGTTTATCTAAACGTATTAGAAAATTATAAAGATCTCAACTGACTGCGTGAGAGGGCAATTCTTGCTGCTAAAACTGATACTGTCAATATAAACAACCAGATTCACGACATGATTCCACGCTCTGTGATTGAATACAACTCTATTGAAACGGTTACATATTGATGAGGGATGTTGATGAGACTTAAACAGAGTTCTTCGACTCTCTCAACCCATCTATGTAGTATTTTTTAATATAGACAGAAATAATTCAATACTCATGGCCTTTCTCTGATATTCTAAAATGTTGAGGATGCAATGTCGAATTTTCCTGGGTAAACCCAATTAAACAGGGAATTCCGGTGCGAGCATTTTAAAGAATTCTTTTCGTTTTTCCAAAGTGAATATTAACTTTATTAACTCTAAGGATTTTTCATGTGTACTTTTTTTTATTCAAAATTCAGATATTCATCAAACAGCCAGCCCGAGCAAAGCCGGACATATCAGCTAGTTTTTTTTAAAAGCATTTTCCATTTATTATTGATGTCAATTGAAGGTTTGGCTAAGTTTTTATCATTTGTAATGATAATGATTTCTTTTATTAGTCTTTTTTTGTAATTATTCTCTTTACTAATGATTTTAACTTTGGTGTATGATTTTGATTGATGAAATGGTTAACTAAATGATTATTTCTATCTTTGTTAAGAAATGTGTGTTATTTCTATATTTGTGTAAATGTGTTCACAATTGGTGCAAGGTATTTGGTAAATTATGTTGGTGGTGCTCCATTTTTCTTTATTAGATTGGCATATGTCTTTAAAATTTGTGTTTGTGTCATTGTTGAGTTTGTCTGTTGTTTTTATATTGGTAGTTGTTATCAGTGCTTTTCTTTGTTATTTTTGGTATGAGTTTTATGTTAGGGGGTGGCCGTGGCCTGGTTGTCTCGTCGGTTGGCTTGCCAATCGATGGAGTTCAGCAACTTCAGGCGCGGCCAGCTGCTGGTTGGGTGACGGCCAGGGCTTGAGGGCCACTGCTGGCGGAACAGCTATTTGGGGCGCGGCTGTTGGGGGACTTTGGTCTGACCCATTTGCCGATTGACCATAGCTGGTTTTCCAGCAGTTGGTGACAGCCTCTGGTTCGTTTATCCCCAGCAGCTCTTCCATCATGAAACCCCCCGTGCTTCGGAGGGCACGTTAAGCCGTCGGTCCCGGCTGCTACTGTCAACTCGTAGCAGTCGTTATTTACTGGAATGGCGCAAAACTCCCTCGTAGGAGTAGGTGCCGCAGATTATCGCTTGCGATAATCTACCCTCTGTACTAGATACTAGATGAGTTTTATGTTTGGTATCTGTATTATGCATTCTATGTTAGTTATCATATTTCTTAGGTTAATTGGGGTATTATGCAAATTTTGGTCGTAATTCTAAGATGTCCATCTATTTCCCTGAGATATTTTTATTGTTACCATTTATACCTTGATGAATAGAGCTACATTTCATTTTTTATTTTGTCGAGATATCTTAAAAAACCTCCTTTTAAATTGAACAAATGTGAAGAATTTGGCATAAAATCGATTATCTTGACCAAACCTGAAGTCAATTTTTTTTGAACTTAAATGCATTTTAATTGACTATTATCGACGTATACAGTATTTTTGTTTCATCAAGGTAACTCTTATGGTTTAGTCAGAAATGAGGAAAAGTCAATGATGACGGGCAGAATAGCGTTTTTACTAAGTAAGAAGATTATGGACCAAATTTAAAAATTTCAAAGGGAATGTATTATATTTATACAAAGAATGATATTCTGTAAAAAAAATTATAATCGATTTTTTGCGTAGAGTTGTCCTTTAAATTAAAAACAAATTTATAGATTCGACTGTTGTGGTACCCGTCGTACGAGGGGCTTTAATGCTAACAAAAGTACTGTAAATGACGCAACAAAAAAAACAATTAAAAATCTCCTTTGTTTTTAACAATATAACACCAATTATCTACTTCAATTCTACGTGTGGTAGATTCGAAAAATAGCTCGATAATTGTTTGATGCGTGTAATAACAATTATAATCTATCCAACGAAAGTTCGAGTGGGCGTGTCCAGTTAAACTTCCTATTTCAATTGTTAGACATTGTTGCCAAAGTAGAATCAACAATGTCTAACAATTGAAATAGGAGTTTAACTGAACACGCCCACTCCAACTTTCGTTAGACAGAGCATAGTAAACAGTGATTAATGATTCCTAATGAATAGGGTAATAGCGCCGAAGAAGCGATAATTTCAGACAATCTCGGAAGTCGAAGAAGCCTATGCGAATCTAACGGAGTCTGGAAGTCGACAGTATCGATTGCTATGCTATGTTCATGGTTCAAAATCATTTGAAGATCTTCGAAGAAATATTGGTGTTTGGCAAGATATTTTTCCAGGAGGCTTCAGAAGCTCTAAGGCTGCTAAAGGGCGATGAAGATTGCATGCGATGCGTGAATCAATTGCTTTCCAGATTTGACAACTCGGACATCTATTTTCAGTCATTCTGGCATACTATAAGTTCCCAGGTACCTAAGCGAATGTGGAATAATTGTGCAGACGGTTGCCAGAAGACCACCAGCATCAATTCAACTCAGAAACAACCAATCTTCGAGTGCTGTATCTAACATTAAGAGATTTGGACCGATATCTGACGAACAATGAACGCCGACTCAAGGATTATCCAGGGATGCCTCAATTGCATCAGTTCACTGATCAAGAATTTGAAGCATTCCAGGATTCAAATCCACTAGTGTCGCTGGAGGCTGCATACCTTCGGGCAAGATTCCAAGAGTTGGTGGATCAAATATCGCTCTTAAATGAATAACAGCTGATTGAACACAATCACAGAGACGCCAGAAAGGGAGACTCCGTTGTTGGACCTGGCGAAACCAGTAAATCCTTTTTGCTGCAAAACGTGCTGGCGACTGTTCGACTGGAAGGCAAACTTGCCCTGGCAATGGCAACGAGTGGAATTGCAGCACTTTGGTTGGGCGAACGGCACATTCAATGTTCAAGCTAGGCCTGAATCTAAATGTAACTTAAATCTGTAATACACCCATTCAGTCGCAACATGCAGAATTGCTATGCAAAGGCAGATCCTGACATGCGAGTTACTAAATATATATATTTCTTTTCGTATAAAATATGTTGTTTATTGCCTCTGCTCGGTTGCGCCGGGCACAACACCTTTGTAATAAAAAAATTACTTACATTTTTGCAATGCTACTTTGGCGCGTTCGTTACATAGTGTGTTCGACAGCCTTGATATTGTGGCTTCGATTCCTTCAGAATACACTTTTTAAACAGAAACAACTTTGTTTCCCTCTTCGTTTTGCCTTGACAAGCTCGGCGAAGACGGGAAGGTACCATTTTTATTATATATGTTTGTCTTCGCTGAGCTTAAACATTTACGTGACGAATTTAAAAATCGTCAGCATAAAACTGGTGAATGTAACACGTTTGGTATGAGCTTAGTTTTTCGACTGGACATAAATATGCCACTCTTGCGTTCCGTACGGAAACATAAGCACATAGTGCAGAGGATCGTACCATGGGTGATTTTCTAAAATCCGACGAACTCTACTTTCTGTGCGCTGGCGCAAAATAATATCACTATATGCACTGACTCCCTGCCGGGTAAAAAAAAAACCCACAGCAACGTCCGAAGTTGTCAGTAAATTATAGGGTCGATGGTCATTAGGCTGAACGATTTGGGTATTAAACAATACAGCAGCCAATTCCGAATAATCAGGTTCAATACAAGCTACAATACTCAGCGGGGATAACGCAGGCAATTCGTTTTAATACCTAGAATACCCGTTACAAGCGACTGATCAATTTGTAGAGTTCATACGTCGACAATTTCCCGTTCGTCCAGCTTATGCAATGACAATTAACAAGACCCAGGATCAAACCTTAAATAACATTGGCTATTATACCTAGAATAGACAGATACTGATACCCCGTCTTCGTTTTGCCTTGAAAAGCTCGGCGAAGACGGGCATCTCAGCTAGTTTCATTAATTAAAATTTTATTTGGCTATAACTCCGAAACTAATTAAAAATAAGTACTACTTATGTATGTCGTTGCAAAGTTCTCAAGGAGGATTTATTACTGCAGTTAAGAAAAAGTCCAAAATCAAATGTTTCAAAATTGAAACCCCGCTTTATTTAGAGATATGACTGTAGACACATTTTTGGCCCAGCCGATTGCAATCAAAAGGGGAGCTGCACAACTAGATGTTACAACAGTCTTGAATACAAAATTTTCACATTCTACGGCTAATCGTTCTTGAGTTATGCGAGATACGTACAGATGTCATGCCAAAACTAGTTAAAATGGATTCAGGGATGGCCAAAATGAATATTTTCGTTGAAGTCTGAAAACCGAAATTTTTCGCGATTCCAATACTTCCTTTACTTCGTACAAGGAAGTAAAAACAAGGACAATTTTTAACACTTTAATTTTTTTATGAAAGCCTGGACCTTAATCTACTTTTCAACATAATTTCCACGTACGATACGATAAGAAACTGGCCGCCTAATTAGCTAAATAAAAAAAAAAACCCGATGCAAAAAATCCACAAGCAAAACACCCTGCCTATTCCAAAACACAGCGCACATGATTTTTCAGGCTTGAACATCACTTTCTTGGATTATGTTGTGAATGCCTCCATTCCATGGAGTGTTGTTTTGATTCCGGTATAACATGAACAAGCTATGTTTTGGCTTAAAAACTTGACACGGTACCTTTCGAGGAAAGTCAAAGCACTGGCTAAACAATTGGGTTTTTTGCAACTCCGTGCGGGAGTGGTTAATGGTCGATTTCTATGAGGGTGGAATTCAAAAGCAGGTCGTACGATATAATATAGATGGAAATTATGTTGCAAAATAGATTAAGGTCTAGGCTTTCATATAAAACTTAATATGTTAAAAAATTGTCTTTGCTTATTTTTATATCAAAATGGTACTTACTTAAAATCACCCCTCGTATATGCAACATATAAATACAGAATTTGATACTCTTGCAAGAAAATAAGTTGGAATTAATTAATATTTATTAAATCTATATATAGTTCTGTGTACAGATGTTATAAATCAAATTATTTTTCTTTTAAACAACATAAATTTATTTTATTTTGGGATAGAGCAGACGACTTTGTCTAGCCTTATCTGAACACTTCCTATAACATAATCATTCCATTTGCTCCAATAAATACTAATTGGATAAAGATTTAGCAAGGATCATCTGAACACTTTTTAGCTCTTTCAGTAAAGATTTTCAGTAGCAAATAGTCTGATTGTCTATGCAGCAACCAAAGATTGCAATCGGGATCCATGTCTAAATGACTAAATAATCCGTCGTTCTATAAGTTTTAAATCTTTGGAACTTTCCCGTCTAGGTAAAAATCCCTCAAAAACAAACATGTCGTGAAATTTAAAACTTTTATTATAATTTGGTAGTACTTAATGGAGTATTAAAATTCCCAAAATATTTTTGAAAAATTACCTTTTGTTAAAAAGTTATAAGCAAGTACATTTTTTGGTACTTTTTATTTATAAAGTCATATCTCAAGCTCATTTATTCAATGACCCGGTTTTATGTTTGCTTAATAAAATGTGTTCTGCATATTTGGAGTTTTTTAGTGCATTTTTGATATAATATATATGTTCTTTGAATCTAGTTTCTAAATTTCGATAAGTTTTTCCAATATAAATTTTGTTACATTCTTTGCATTTAATTTCACATACCCCACTTTTTTCTTTTTATATAATTTCTCTTTTGTTTTCTAGTAACGTTATTAATCTATTTTTGGATCTAAAGGCTACTTTTATTTCTTTCTTTTGAAATATTTTTTTGATTTTGTAACTTATATTTCCATGGAAGGTTAAACAAATTCTTTTCTTTTTTTTTTGTATTTGTATTATTTTGTTGTTTTTCTCCGATTTCTGTAGCTATATTAATGATTGTTTTATTTATTTGATCTTCCTTGTATCCATTCCCAATCCCAATTTCTTTTATTATTCCTAATTCCTTTTCTCTATATTCTTCTTTTATGGGGTATGTCAAAGGTCTGTTAATTAGATTCCTAAATGCTGAGGTTTTGGTGGCTCCATGGTTGGTTTGAATTTTTGTGTATACTGTTTATTATTGTTGTGGGTTTTCTATAAATGTTATATTCTAATTTTATTTTATTGTTTTCTTCTTTTTTCTCTATCATTATATCTAAATAATTTAATTTATCTTTTTCGTCTTCATATGTGAATTTGATATTGTCATCTAGATTATTTAAGTCTTTTAGTATTTCTGCTATGTTAATTGACTTATCTAATATACATAGGCTGTCGTCTACATACAGGGTGTTTCAGAAAGGACTCCCCAACTTTGAAATGACATAACTTTATAACAGTGAGAGACAGAAAGGTGAAACAAGTGGTATGTTGGACAGACAGGTATGGAATTTCTGATACACCGGTTTGCAAAAATAGTTCCAATATTGGACATTAGAGGGCGTTGTAGTCACAAAGCAGTGTCCTTTAAATAGTGTATGAAAGTGTGCTACATGAAAAGATGTTCAATCACATTACAATGGTTTCGATATGGACCTTTTTTAACTTTAAATTTCTGTTGAAAGCTTCGCCTTGTCATTATCGGACTTCGATCTAATCGGTGGTATTCGAGAACAATAAAAACACGTTGCTCCAATGAATAAGGCATGATTTTCTTCAATTTCCTACAATAACTAATTCGATACAACTTCCTTACACGTGTCAGCACTGAACAAGACTGACGAATGAACTTTCTGTACTTCTGAGTACTATTTCAAGCTTCATCTGCTTGTAGCGCCATCTATTAGTCAATATTGGAACTATTTTTGCAAACCCGTGTATCAGAAATTCCATACCTGTCTGTCCAGCGTACCACTTGTTTCACCTTTCTGTCTCTCACTGTTATACAGTTATGTCATTTCAAAGTTGGGGAGTCCTTTCTGAAACACCCTGTATCTTGTATACATTTGTATATTATATTTTTTTAAGATTTCTTTAAATTTATTTTCTTCTAGATCTTGTAGATATACTTCTGAAGCTATAGCACTAATTGGATTTCCCATTCCTAGCCCATGTTGTTGTTCGTAAAAGTTTTTATTATATTCGAAGTAATTTTGAGTTTTTATTGTTTTTAAGCTTATTATAATATCTTCTATTAGTTCTTTTTCAGTTTCTCTTTCTTTTAAGTTATTTTCTATTATTTTAATTGCTTGATCTACGTTTATATTTGTATACATATCTTTTATGTCAAAAGATACTAATTTTGAATTTTCACTTAATTTTAATTTTTCTAGCTTTTCAAATACCTCGTTAGAATTTTTTACTGCGTAGTAATAATTTAATTTCAGATTTTCTTTTAATTGTTTTTGGATATACTTTGCTAAATTGTATGATGGTGAATTAATATTATTGATTACTGGTCTTATTGGGAAATTAATTTTGTGAACTTTGATTCTAGGCTTCATTATTGGTGCTATAGGATTATTCATTCTTAATTGTAATTTTTGTCCTTTGAACATCACTGATTTGAATTTGTTGGTAATTTTAATGATTTGTCTTTGAAACTTATCTGTTGGATTCTTCTTTAAGTTCTTGAATTTATTTTCTGTTATGAACTTCATTGTTTTCTCATCTAGTTCATTGTTTTTAATTATCACCATTATCTCCATGCGTGATTTGAGCGTTATTTTCTTTCAGTTTGTTATTGATTCCTATTATTGTCTTTAATTCGGTGGATTTCGTTTTATCTTTGTATTTTGTAATTATATTTCCGATGTTTACTCTGCATTCATCTCTTTCGTCTTCTTTTATGTGATATAGATTGGTTTCCACCTCGGCTATTGTCTTTATTAAGTCCTTGCTGTTCCATTTTTGTTTAATACAATAATTTGGGCCTTTATTTATCAATGATTCTTCTTCTTTAGTGAATTTTATGTTTGCTAGATTTACTACTGTTTGATGGAAATTTGTTTCTATTTGTTTTGAATGTTCGTTATTTATTGCAGTTTTTTTTCTTAAATTATTTAGCTTCTTATTAATTTAGTATCTAAAAAAAAGACATCGTTACGTCATTTATGAACTTTCTGCACCAACATTTAAGAAACAGCGCTATGCCACGAGCAAACGGTGGCAATTGTTGACATTAAATGACATTTTTCGCCAACTTTTAGAAAACTTTGCGTGATGTTTTGACACTTAAAATTTGAGTTTTGAATATTTTCCATAAGGAACTTTAAGCTTGTCATCATACAAAAGATCACGCTAGGTATTTATTATCCTACATTTTATGAAACATTTTATAAATGCTGCAATGTGAAATTGTGCTATTAATATCATGTGAAATGATCCTTTACTCAGTTGTCGGTGTAGGTGGCTGCATCACCGTATAAGGTATAGTGCGCTAGTAGTCAAGTTTTCGTCGTGGGGCGGTGAGTCATTTGTGTGTCAAGTGAGTAAGATGGCATGTGTGTTAGCTGATTGTATCCTTAATGAACAACGGGACGTAATTCGCTTTTCTTTGGCCACAGGGCAAATCTGCTCGGCAACTGCACAAGGAAATGTTACCTTTTACGGTAACAAATGTTTATCCAGGAAAGCAGTTTACCCAGTGGAGTTCTTTTGGTGGATGACAACGCTCGTCCACACAGTGCCAATATAACAGTAGCCCACATACAGTCAGGATTTGGCACCATCCGACTTTCCGTGATCGCCTCTGATGCCCGAGGACGCGGGTTCGACCCCGGCCGAGGACGACGAGGATTTTTTCAGGGGGGAAATCCTGAGATCACGCACTTCCTTCGGAAGGGAAGTAAAGCCGTTGGTCCCATGTAGTCGTTTTCCGGCTGCACGTTAAAGAACCCTTGCGAGGAAAAATTTGCGGCCCCTATAATGCCGTCCTGAAATGACCATGGCAGTTGAAAAGGACGTTAATACCAAATAAACCAAACTAAACCATCCGACTTTCACCTCTTCGACTGAATGAAGATTCATTTGGTCGGTCACTGGTTCTAGGATATGGAGGTCTGTCCGGGGATTACCAGCAAGCTATGGCACATACCACAAATCAAATCCAGTAATTGATAATGATTAGTGGCTAGTGCAAAATTGTTCAAATGCTTCATTAGAAAATATGAGCCGTCTCAAAAATCTTCAGTAACTCGTATGCAAATCGATTTATTTAAATGCACTCTACGGTATTAGGAATATTCATGCTCTTAAAACAAAATAAAAATTCTGTAAACCACCCAATTGGGTAACTTTTGGAGAAAATCATGAATGTTTGGCAAAAAGTGTGCACAAAAGTGTAAATCCACCCATTTGGGTGACTTTTGGTGAAAATCATGAATGTTTGGCATTATCCAATATGCGAAAATGCCTTTTTTGTAATGTATTTGTAAATAGTTTTATTTGTTTTAATTTTAATAATTACTTTTAAGTCTACTTTGTTTTGCTTTGCTCTAAAATTACTATAAAGTGAAAACTCTAATCCACAAGGCGGAAGAAAATGAAATATCAGATACAATCTCCTTCCTCAAGCAGCCAAAGACCTAATGTCACTGGAGTTTAATTTATACTGGTTCTAGCTTAATATTTTTAGTTCTTATTGCTAAAAAAAAATAAATAAATATAAATAAAACCTTTTGCAATTAACATTCTAATGGCTTTTTTAATTTAAAAGAAAACTATTATTTTCAGAGTGCAATGAAATGATTTGGTGTTTCAAATGTTCATGGGAACGTGGAGGCTATGCATCTCCTGAGAACCAAACTGAATTTTTACATAATGTTCCTACGTTGGCAGTAAAGGAGGCAGCAGATCCTCAATTTTCAACAGTTTGTCCGGGTCTCTATCCACCATCTCTTAATAATCAAAATGGATATGAAGGGTTGAAATATCCAGATGCTCAAGGAGAACGATGCATCAGTCGGTCTTTTTACCTCAAAGGTTAGTCATTTCTTCCTCTCCACTGAATATTTTATAATGCTATTTAACAAATTATTATGCACTCAATTTTAAAAAAATGCTAATACCATTCTTTCTAAGGATGGCTATGGGTATACCAAGATCTGATATTTTGGAATATAATATCCGGATATATATGAGAGAAGGACGAGACACAAAAACCCTGGAATACAATAAAATTTATTAATTAAAAAATAAAAAGCAAATAAATAATAATTAATAAAAAATATTAAATTAATAAATAAAATCATAATAAAAAGCTGACGGTTCGGATAGAGACTATCCTTTATCAAAACAAAAAGGATAATTCTCTAAAAGCAAGCAGTATTAGAGAAGTATCCTGAAGTTATGAAAGGAGTATATTTAGTTAGCATTGGGAATAGTAAGATGATATTGGCTGAAATACTAGAAGAGAACAAACGGGAGGCCAGGAAATTAAGAGACGTGTTGGGATAGGACTGAAAAGTGGACAAATAGGAGGGCGGCGAAAAACATGCATTAGGATAGCACATACAGAATTAAAATGACAGAAACTGCAGAGTTCTTACATTCTGGAAAGTCAGGGAATGTTAGGGAAATGAAAAGTTATCAGAGGAAATCAGGGAGACACTTTGTCAGGGAAATGAGACTTTTCTGGTAAATGTCAGGGAAATAGATTTTACTGGAGACATTATGTTCTTAATCGAATAACTAACTAAAAAACCGAATTACGATGGATGATCACAACTTAGAAACATGTTTCCAAAAAATTACGATTTTGTCAGGGAAATAAGGCTGTCGATGTCAGGGGAAATCAGGGAAATGGGATTTGGAATTTCAGTGGGAATCCTGAAGCTAACAAAAAGGTGAGGAATGATAGGGCTTCGTATAAAAGAGCTACGGGTCAAAGGTCACTGAAAAAAGGAGTATAGAAAGCCTGCAAAGCAGGGACGGACATACAATGAACATAGAAGAAGAATACTGTGTAAGAACATTAAAAAGAGGAAATAGCTGAGAAAAGATAGAGAAAGAAAAGGGCCCAGAAAGCCTACGACAAATTAGGGAATAGTTGAAATTGTAGAGGAATTTGGGAAAGGTAATGAAGGAATAGTGCCTTTGTTAAGGGGGTGAGGGAATTAAATTTCCAAATAAGAAAAGACTGGAATTACTTTCTTTCGTTTTTGTTACGGAGGTTGTTGCGAAGAATATAAAGGCTGACGCTCTGCAAAGAGTGGCCAGGGGAATAAAGTGTTTAGCGACAGGGGTGTCAGTACTGCTAAGGATGTCGAACTTATGGCTGGCGAATCAGGTACGTATGGTATTGCCAGTTTCTCCAACATACTGTTTCTGGCAAACCTTGAAATATAACAGGTACATAAGGTTGTGAGAAGTGCAGATTAGGTTCTGGTTTATCTTGAGAGTAAAGGAGGAAGAACTACTGGAAACGGAGGTGGCAGAGTTAAGAAAATGGCAAATGCCGCAACATTTATCATTGCAAGGAGAACATCCCTTAGTAGAAGTGCGTGGTTTAGTAATAGCAGCATGGACCAGAATATCTTTAAAATTAGATGTCCGTTTAAAAGAAGCTGTTGGTGGTTCTGTTAGAATAGAATGGAGAAGAGGAGAGTTGTCAATAATATGTGGATATTTCCTAAGGACATTTTTTAATACTATTGAGGGTTGGATGATAATGAAGAACTAGCGTAGGTGTTGCCATCGCTGGAGAAGGTTTGGAATTGTTGTTAGAACGGGAATTACGATGTTTATAGATAGAAGCGCGTATGACAGATTTGGGGTAGCCTCTTACTTTAAGGGAGTGGGTAAGGGCGTTAGCGTGGAAGTCCTTGTCAGATTGATTAGTGCATATTCTATGGATGCAAGTTAAACTGACCTAAAGGGATGTTATCCTTGCAATGGCGCGGATGGCAGCTGTCATAATGTAAGTACTGGTGCTAGTCGGTGGGCTTCTTATAGAGATTTGTAGGCAGTTTATTGTTAGTAATAGAGACGTTCAAAAAAGGAACCGTCATGATAGAATAATTGTGAGAAAGCTTGATGGAGGGCTGGATGGAGTTAGAGTGGGTGATAAAAGATAGGAGTGAGTCTTCATTATGTGGCCAGATCAGGAAAACATCGTCAATATACCGCAGCCAGACCAACGGCTTCAAGGGAGACGTGGAAAGTAGTTTGGCTTCCACCTCCCCCATAAAAATGTTGGAATAGTTGGGAGCCATTTTGGAGCCCATAGCAGTGCCACTGAACTGGATATAATACTCATTGTTAAAAGTGAAGAAATTGGAGGTGAGAATGGTGCGAAGGAGAAGTCAAATGGTATCAGTAGAGGGGACTTGGAAAGGTTTGTAAGCATGAGACCAACGAGCTAGAAGAGTAAAACATGAAACTGTTTACTCTTCTAGCTCGTTGCATGAGACTGTTGCGAACAGCTTTAATCCCATCATCATGAGGAATTTTAGTATAGAGAGAAGAGACATCAAGCGTGCAGAGGAAGACGTTCTTGAAATCGTAACTAAGAGTCGTTAAGGCGCTGGATATCGGAGAGAAAATCGTTAGTATCTTTGATATGGGAAGAAAGACTGGGTGGGATGTGGCGTATATGATGGTCAACATAAGCAGATAGTGGCTCACAGAGTGTGTTGTTGATGATTGGACGGCCGGGATTTGCCAGGTTTATGAATCTTTGGAAGAAGGTAGAAACGACCAGCGGAACTGAATTTAGGAAGGAGGAAGAGGCGGTTTTTTATCGATTTGGGAAGAGGATTCAAGCTGAGAGAGGATATCATTAAGTTCGGTGTTGAATGTGTTAGTAGGATCGGCGGTTAGTTTCTTGTAGAACGTGATATCAGAGAGCTGTCTGTTAGCTTCGTTAATATAGTCAGAGGTGTTCATGACAACAATAGCACCCCCTTTATCCGCGAGTTTAATTGTTATGTCAGGGTTATTGCTGAGGCGTTTGATACATAGAAATTCGTTATTGATGAGGTTAGGAAAAGGTTTTTGATATTTTTAGTAATGGAGAGGATGTCATTTTGTATGGACTTGATGTAAACTTCAAGTCCAGGATTGATATCATGAGGAGGGGTCCAGTCGTTGGGAATATGTAAGGTTGAGCTGGTAGCGGGAGTAGGATTGGAATGATTCATGCAAAAGTATAGATGGGATCTGAGGGCCCGGGTGAAGTTATCTACAGAGGAAATGATATCAAAAGTATCAATGGTATTAGAAGTGGGACAGAAGGAAAGGCCTTTAGATAGGGTTCTGATTTCGAGGGATGAAAGTATAGTGGTCGAAAGATTAATAACCGCAGTTGTGCCAGGAGTGGAGGAGCTGAAGCTAGTGGAGGGAGGTGGATCGTTTTCAGACAGGGAATCCAGAAAATAGGCAGATAAAGGATTAGAGAGAAAATCGGTTTTATTATGGAAGGAAATACGCTCTCTCTGAAATTTATTACTTTTTTTGGAGTAAAGAAAATCAAGATTTTTGCAAATAAACTTTCTCTTTATCTTTTCTCAGCTATTTCCTCTTTTTAATGTTCTTACACAGTTTTCTTCTTCTATGTTCATTTTATGTCCGTCCCTGTTTTGTAGGCTTTCTGTACTCCTTTTTTCAGTGACCTTTGACCCGTAGCTCTTTTATACGTAGCCCTATCATTCCTAACCTTTTTGTTACCTTCAGGATTCCCACTTAAATCCCATTTCCCTGATTTCCCCTGACATCGACAGTCTTATTTCCGTGACAAAATCGTAATTTTTTTTAAACATGTTTCTAAATTGTGATCATCCATCGTAATTCGGTTTATTAGTTATTCGATTAAGAACATAATGTCTCCAGTAAAATCTATTTCCCTGACATTTACCAGAAAAGTCTCATTTCCCTGACAAAGTGTCTCCCTGATTTCCTCTGATAACTTTTCATTTCCCTAACATTCCCTGACTTTCCAGAATGTAAGAACCCTGCAGTTTCTGTCATTTTAATTCTGTATGTGTTATCCTAATGCATTTTTTCGCCGCCCTTCTATTTGTCCTCTTTTCAGTCCTATCCCAACACGTCTTTTAATTTACTGGCCTCCCATTTGTTCTCTTCTAGTATTTCAGCCAATACCATCTTACTATTCCCAATGCTAACCATATATAAAGTCGTCCTTAAGTATTCCTTCCATAACTCCTTATTAGTAAGAAACTCGTTACTGGTATCAAAGCTGACGATATTTTGAAAATTCAGCATCATCAACTGAAGTCCGAGAAGGTGTTGAAGTTCGTTATTCGAAATATTGATGTTACGTACGATCTAGAAGACCTTCAAGAAGACCTAAGAAGAGCTAACTACTTCCTGGAAAAGGTAATCCGACTTAGGAAAGCCAAAGGATCAATAGATATGCCTATGGTTTTGGTTCTGCTCCCCAATAGCGAACATAACCAGTCTTTGAAATTTGTCACTCATATCGGTTCACTAGCAGTTCTAGTAGAAGTCTTCCGAGGGAACAAGAAACCACTACAGTGTTGCAACTGCCTGCGCTTCGGACCCTATCCATGGGCTGCACAGAAGACAATCATTGCAACAAATGCGCAGAGGCGCACCAGAGACTGCTCCAAGATTAAAGGAAAAGACCCCCAAAGTGCATAAGATATGGAGGACAGCACACTTCATGCTATACAATATGTCCAAAATATCCCCAGGTTAAAAGGATGCATAGTTCCAAAGTGACCGCGGACAAATCCTTTGCAGTTGCAGTGTCTAAGCCGGAGGAAAAAGGTCTCCACATTAGCGACCTGCAAGATATGTATAATCAAATTGGACAAATATGTCATTTGTTTACAAATCTAGGCAAACGTTACCCACAATTGAGTGGGCTCCTTAAGATCAACTAATTTCATCATGGTTACACGACATTTTACTGAGATCAACAAAGGTGAACTTCGGTGCGTGATATGGAACGCTAGGGGAGTTCCCCGAAGCGTATAGAGGTTCACAACTTTCTGTTGAAGTAGGAAATCCGACGTTGCTTTCCTCTGTGAAACACACCTCAAGCCAAGCCGAGATTTTAAGCTACCCGGTTATTGTGTGTACCGTAACGTTCGCATGACTCCAAACACTACAAGATGTGCCTTTGGTGGTGCTGCGATCATCATCAAGAATGGAATTAAACATCAAGAATTGGTCTCCAAATCTTACGCAGGTATGGAATCGGCGTCCATCATCATCAATGACGTCTCCCTTGGTGAAATGAAGTTCGTGGCGCTCTACAATTCACCTAAACATACTCTCGACGTTAGCGATCTCGATGAGCACTTCGATGGTGACATTCCAGTTATACTGGCTGGTGACCTTAATACCAAACATCCAAGCTGGAACTCCAGGACACGGAACTGCAACGGCATGATTCTATACCGGTATATACAAAGTAAGGATGACATCATTGCTGCAGGGCCAGTGGAGGACACTTACTACTTTGACCATTCCCCTATAAGTGAATATCTCACTAATGAAGGGCTTCTTCAAGCCATACAACATGTTCACGATTGGCCTTTCTTCTGACCACAAGCCTGTGGCGTTAAACTGTGACAATGTCAACATCAATTTCAGAGAAGAAGTCAAGCATCAGCAAGATTGGAAGCTCTTGAAAGAAATCCTCAAGGACCATGACTGCCAACTCGATAGAGCAAACTGTACGGATGACATCGATCAACGTGTTGAAGACATCACCAGGCGAATGAATAGTGCCACTGAAGCTAGTGCCTATCCATTGGAAAATAAATCTCCTCATCGAATTGTGCTTACCCCAGGAATCCAAGACTTGATCGCAGAAAGAAACAGGGTCCGTAGGCTTTGGCAACGTTATCGTATACTTTGGCTAAAAACTAAATATAACAGGTTAGTACGAAGAGTCCAGGAAGAAATAAAAGAGTTACGCGACACTAGGTGGAATGAAAAGCTGAAAAGCTTGTCGGCTCGCGACAATTCCATTTGGAGCATGGTTAGAGCTCTGCAGAAGAATATGCTTCCTCCACTTCGCACCCCTCAAGTTAATTATGTCCAAACTAATCAGGATAAAGCACAAATAATTGCAGATTCCCTAGAGATGCAGTTTGTTACTCCTGATAAAAACAATCCCGAGAGTCACCTCATGTCCCAGAGTGTAGCAGATGGTCTTATCAAACTTGATGAAGTCCCGCGACTTACATCGAAGATTAACATCGAGACTGGCGTGATAGCTGCCATCATCAGAAATCTCAAACTGAGGAAGGCTCCAGGAAGAGACAAGGAATAACGCCCTAAGGAATCTACCGAACAACATTATTAATGACATCTCGAATATCATAAGCGATTGCTGGAAGTTTTCCTACTTCCCGACTCCTTGGAAGCAATCTATTGTGTTAAGTATCCCCAAGCAGGGGCAAAATCCTGCAATTTCTGCGAGCTACCGACCTATCAGTCTACTCCCGTAGATGTCCAAAGTTTTGGAGAAAACGAATCTCACCAGGTTCAAGGACCACTATCTCACCAATGGTGCCGGAACGATAACTTCGGAAAGAGCAGTTCGGATTTCATGCCGCCCATTCGTGTTAGTTGCAGATATGGAGGCTTGTTGAAGATCTAAGCACCCCACTGAACCTTTCAAGGTACTGTGGCGCGGTCTTTCTTGATGTCAGTAAGGCTTTCAATCGTGTGTGGTACGAAGGGCTAATCTACAAGATGATTAGATACGAGTTTCCTCCTGATTTGATTTTGATGGTGAAATCCTTTCTTAGTAACAGGTTCTACCTTGGCTTATTATCGACTGAAGACTCTCCTGGAACTGTCACGTGACTTACGTTCTGAACAAAGCAAAGAAGGCTAAGTACAGCCTCGTAGCTCTCCTGGGTCGAAACAGTGCCCTGAGCATCGACAATAAGCTGCTACTGTACAAGACGATGATTCGGACCATCCTCCTCTATGGCATGCCTGCGTGGGCAACCATATGTAAAAGCAGATGGAGTGAACTCCAGTCGTTCCAGAATGTTACACCGAGGACCATTGCGCAGCTTGGAAGAAAGACCATAAAAAATCATTACATCCGCTCGGATCTGAACATGACTCATATTGGAAAGTGTGTCCAAGATCTCCTGATGAACATGGTGAATCTTATTATTTTTTCATAATAGGCAAGATTGGTGTTATGAGAAATTGAACTTTGACTTTTTCTTAAAAAAACGCCTACCCCAGACGGTGTATGGGCAAAACAGACCACATTTCAATCGGAGGACCCGGGTGCATCAGAAGCGATGGTGCTACGTGAACAGTCGTTATTGTTCCGGACGAGGACCGCCTTTCGCCAAGGAGATACGGCGGCCTGAGACTCTTGCTTCCGAAAATAGCATTCCTGCTAGCCATTCAAGCCCAGCCATCTCCGCATGCATCAGCCATTTTATCCGAGCCCGTGAAGGAGATGCCCGAGGCAAAACCTGGTGCGAATAGTTCTTCTAGTAACCCAGTACCTCTCCGGGATGTCCTTTTTGATTTCTTTCAGATTTCATCGTTATGCATTTTAGTAATTGAATTTCTTTATTCCTGATTAGGCATGGGCAGCCCGTCGATTCACGCTCCTTGGTCGCCGCTTTCTTGCGTTGTGGTGCCAGCTTCGACTTCACCCATTTCTCCTCCCACTGACTCGTTGATAGAGTTGCCAGTAGATTAATGATATGTAAATTAGCAATTATTATGCGCAATCTGTATATCTTATACAAAATCTTTATATGGCTCAATCTTTTACGATTGTAAAAGAAAAATTCAATTTTCCATTGTTAATTAAACAATTTGAAAATTTAAACCGCCTCCTCCCTCATTTACGACTTTACATCTCTGGGTAATTCAAAGGTTTATATTTAACTGAATAAATAAAAGTACCTGACACCCAAAAGCCTGATGTTTTACTTGAGAGTCCCCTTTGTTCTCTTGATGTTTAATCAAAAGTGTAAATATATTTCTAACTAGAAAACCATCTGAATGTATCTCATAGTTTCACACCAAATTGAAACATGTTACTCACCTAAAGCTACTATTGATTCTTTGCAAAGTAAGCAATTACGACATGCAAAATTAACAATGAAAACGAAAAATCTTGAGTGCACTTAGCCACTCTCTTTAGTCTTTCCATGACCACCGAGAGAGAAGGCCTCCGCAATGAAACTGAATACATTGTTACACCATCATAGATAGTGCAAATTCAGGGCTTATTATTGGTAGAAACGAATAACAATGCACTATCAATTTTTCGTTTTCGCGGTTTAATTTGAATATCGTGATTGATTATTTTTCAAGCATCCAATTTAGGCGAGTAACATACAAGTGTGGCAATTAAATATCCAAACTAATATCAATACACTGGATTCGCGATTAGCCGAGTTATTTGGGACTGAGAGTACCTCGGATATGAAAAAAAATCTGATAATAATGAGATCTGGTATTAATGGGTTATAAAATTTGGCAATATTACCTGCATTTATGTAAAGACAGTGTTCATTTTGTATGTACATTAGTAAGATAATAAAAGATTTAAATTAATTTTTTGCTACAAAGGTCTTTTTTTTATAGATTTAACGTACGCATCAGCTTGGTTAACCCAGAGCCTCAGATAACTGGGTCTCTGTTAACCCCGAGTCTAATGTGCTCACAATCCGGAAATCCAAATGAAAATTCTGTTTAATATGATTCAAAACAATCTCCACCGGACGCAATACACTTTTGAGCGCGTTTGTACATGTTTGTAAAATAGCTTTTAAAGTCGTCAGACAAAATCCTTTGATTTTCGACGTCACGTTTTTCTCCATGACGGAAACATCTTGAAATCGTATACCTTTCATAACGTTTTTCATCTATGGGAACCGGATAAAGTCTGGAGGGGCCAAACCCGGAGAATAGACCGGATGGTTGAGCTCCGCGATGCTGTATATTTGGTCAGAAATCGCTTCACGTTGATGACGGTATGGGCCAGGCATTATCGTGAAGAAGAACCCAACTTTGTTAGGTTATTTAGTTCCCAAGCATGCGAATTGTGATTTGGCCGTAAACAGGATCGAAAATTGTGACAAAGATGGTGTAACAGATACAATTTTCATTTTGGTTGGCCAAATCTTGTAGGGAAGGTGATATTTTAAAATGTTGAAAAACACTGCTTATCCAGATGGAAGTTTTGGCTAAGCCACTGGTGCTACCATATAAACAAATGTGCAGAATTCAATTTTGCCAAATCAACAGTGCATAATTATTTTCTAATTTGCATCTTTACAGTTTGAACAATCCTTGAATAATTTCGCAGTTTAATTTTATTCTTCAGAATATGTAGCATAATTCTTTTGTTTAACCAATTTATTTATAATGAATGTTATAAATTAAGTTTAACATAATTTTCCTTGAAATTGAAGTGAAGTTTTTATATTGCAGGAGCTCTACATAGTGTGTCAATGTTTTGTGGGATAGCAGAAGATTATGATGTTTGCTTTTATAAAAAACTTCCTGGAGGATTTACAAGAGAAGTTTGTGTTTGTGGTCGTCACTGGTGTAACAATTCTGTAGCTACATATACTAACACCTGGTTAGTTAGTTTTCTACAAGCTATTTTATATATACTTTTGAAGTATCATTGAGAATTATGTGATATTCAAGTAATTAAAAAAAAATAAGAATTCCATATACTGTATATTGCCGTTTTGTAATACATGTTTATTTCAAAAGCAACTCCGCCCTTTTTTTTTTTTTTTTTTTTTTTTTTTAGAAAATTCATAATTACATAATTTCCAATAGCTAATTGGAATAAACTAGAAAAATGAATACGAATACTTATAATATAGATTTTTTTGGAAAATATTATGCATAACTTTGACAAGAATTTACACATTTTCTTATATTTTTATAAAAATCGTGTTGTAAATTGAGGACAAAAAACGTAGGAAAGCAAAAGCAATAATTAATAAAGTAATTTTTTTTTTTTAATTCAAAAACTTATCTACATATGTATTACAAGATATGACAAGTCAAAGAATTTGAATGTCTATTGCACCAGGAAATATTGCGAAGTAAAGAAAATTAAGACAGTTCACTTGAGATTTGACTTTACCTTGTGTTTTTTTTCTAACAATAATTTAATCAACCATTCTCAAAAAATATATTATTAAGGTTTTAAATTTTAGTATAGATTTAATAATTTGTAATTTTTAACAGAGAAGATTCAGAGAAACTTAAATGTTAACATACAAGACCTTGAGAAATTTATTTTGTACAAAAAAATATCTCTTTGTTATCTAGATTAAATATTCAATTTCATTTTCATATTCATAGAGGTATTTCTAGAAAAAGTTCGAATTATTTTCAAGAACTTACTGTTATTGAGACATATCCTTAAAAAATGCTCTGGACTTTTCTTGTTGGGGCTTTTGGCCTCCATAAGCCCTTCCTGCTGCGTAGATGACATAGGAATCGTCGGTGTCGGCTGAATGATCCCCACTGGCTGTGATGACGGCTGAGATGGTGGAGGAAGAGCCGGAAATTCTTCAGCCACAAACTTAGACATAGCGTACAATGGGGAATGATGTCATCCTCCGCAGAGCTCACATCTTCAACCATCATGATGTCGCTTGATCGCTGTGGATGAGAACTGACTGCTGAAACCTCTGGAGATGGTGGCGGTGGCGGTAAGCTTTCCCGCGAATCTCTAACTATGTGTCTTACGTGAGCGATCTTGGAGAGACGCGAGCGAGCGGACGAATTGAGAGGGAAAAGGCGCGAAGGAGAGAGAAGCGGATGTCGTGTCTTACGTGAGCGGAACGTGAGAGCGAAATCAGTGCGGAGAGCTAACAAGGTCATGACTTTGTGATCAGTCAGCGTTGATTTAACTTTGTGATGGTCATGCTATCTGCACGTAAACGTAGTTTTCTTTTAATGGAAAACTCTTATGTAAAATTATTTCAAACAAAGAAGAAAAAAAGGAATGAAACGAACATTATTTATTTAGAAAGAAGTTTTAAAGGGGAATTTCATAATTTATATGAACAGTTGAGATCCCAACCTCTCCTCTTCAGAGAATATACAAGAATGCTTCCGACGACATTTGAGTATATACTTAATGCTATAAAACCAGCACTAGCACATTCAAATACAAATTTCCAGCGACCCATCTCTGTTGAAGAAAGATTAACGTTGACATTGAGGTAAGAAACGAAAATTACAATTTTAGCCTTTATTATTATTAATTTATTCATTACAAAAATAGTGAACAGTAAATAATTTATAATAAGAATTGTAAATTATAGGATTTTTTTAATTCCATACTCTTTACAATTATAACCTCTTTATAAAAAGAAATTCGAAAATAAAAATGTTTGAAAGTGATACAATAAATTATGCAATTAAGGAATCTATTCGCCAAGTTTCGAGATCTCGTTCACTAGTGCTTCCTGCATTTGCAACCTAAATTTCAGTTTATTTAACGGTGACAATTTTTTGATATGAGGAAGCATTGATTTGAACCAGTGTATATCTTCATCACTGTCATCTTCTTTGCCAGTAAGAAGATAATCCAACTTTCTTCTTTCGATGTCCAAAAAAGCTTGTTGAAATGTATCCTCACATTTCTGTTTCTTCATGGCTCTTGGCGTAATGTTTGATGTTTTGTCACGTATTGGCTGTTCAGTGAACGGTTGATGCGAACTCGATGATGCTGTTTCAAGAGTTGACATAGCTGGGTCCTTGGGAGATGGCGATTCCTCTGGTGTTGTTGAAGGCTCCAAAATTACTAATTCAGGCATATTCTCTTTATCTACTTGAGACACCGTATCTTTAATGTTGCTTTCAGTCTTGCGAGGTTTTAGAACCACGCGTAAAAAGTTCATGGCTTCAAAATAGGGCCAAGAACCTGTGTAAACCGAGCTGTCGTCCGCATGAGATCCGGAACGAGGTGTTGAAATTTTTCTATATTCTTTCCTATAAGTATCCCGTAAATTCTTCCATTTGCTTTTGGCTTCTTCCACTATAAAACACAAGTTAAATATAGAAAATTACTAGAATGACCAATATTTGCATGTCATACAACCTTGTACTACTACTACTACTACAACAACTATTAATATTAATCTACTATCTTGTACTATTCTTGTTTTTTCTTTTCAGATTTTTGGGTACTGGAATACAATACAGACAACTGGCATACTCTTTTAGAATTTCGAGGACAGCTGTTTGCTATATTGTCAAAGAGGTTTGCCTGGCTATATGGGAGTCCTTGGCCCGTATACACATGCCTGAACCCACACAAGAACATCTGCAAAAAAATGCAAGAGATTTTTGGGAAAGATGGCAATTTCCAAATTGCATTGGCGCTATTGATGGAAAGCACATTCGGATAAAGAAACCAAAAAACTCTGGCTCAATGTATTACAATTACAAAGGCTTTTTCTCAATTGTATTACTAGCCGTGACCGATGCAAATTATAAATTTGTAATGGTAAATGTTGGCTCTTTCGGCAAGGAGAATGATGCCGGGATATTTGATGATTGTTCCCTCCGTCATGCAATAGATTCTGGCAGAATAAAATTACCTCAACCAGAATGCCTTCCAGGATCAAACGTAAAAGCCCCGTTTGTGATGGTGGGAGATGAAGCATTCCCTCTTACAGACTACCTTATGCGGCCTTTTCCTTTTAGAACAACGAGAAAAGACGATGAACAAGATGTATTTAATTATAGATTAAGTCGGGCGAGAATGGTTGTAGAATGTTCTTTTGGTTTGATAGCAGCTAAATTCAGAGTTCTAAATAAAGCAATTGAAACGAACGTTGAAAACGCTACAATAATTGTAAAAGCTATAACAGCACTTCATAATGTAATTCGTGACTTTGAACCAATAGAAACTGAAAATTGCAGGGATACATATCGGTCAAGCCAAGACGAAAGTTCACCTTTGCAACCGCAAAGAAGACATAATCCGTCAACACGGCAAGCTGCACAAGTGCGAGACATTTTTAAATCATATTTTGTACAACATCCAATGTAAAGTAATTATTAAAGTAATCGTAATGATTTCCCTTCTCTTTTTTGGATAATCTGAATAAATAGTTTTGGCGTTTTTTTAATTTTCATTTTACTGTATTTTATTTATTTATTTATTTTATGATTTTATTCTACTTTTATTTCTCCGCTTCAAGAAAACCTATCCAAAGTCACCAAAGCATTTTTGGAGTTTAGCGAGGGCTTTGCCCTCTTTGTTTTTGATATACGCAAAATATATAAGACAAATAAACCTCCTTGGCCCTCTTTATTTGTGATATAAGATAAATAAACCTCCTCTTTGAGAAGTCAAAACCGCCTTTGAAAAATCATGGAAACGGGCTTGGTGCCACTCAACATTATTCTAAATAAAATTCTATTCTAAATAAATAATAAGAACCCAAAGGTCATCCTACTCGTATTGATCTAATATTGAAGAACTGACCTTATGATTATTGACATCTAATAGTAATTTAATTTTTGCAAATTACTATAATAAATGTGCCTTCATAATAATTAAGCAATGGCTTAATTTTTTTTAAGCACAAATTTAATGCAATTTCAAGCTTATTACAATTTTTCAATTACAATTTCACGTATTTAGGCTATTATAATTTTTCAAAATTCTGTTCATATTACAAGTCATACAAATATATAAAATGCAACATAATATAAATAGAAATTTTACTGGAGTTCTAGCTACTTTAATAAAACAATCTGAACAGAACATAATTTTAAGAAAATTAATAATAATTACCTGTTTTTCCTGTTTTTTCTGCCACAATTTTCCATTCTCGGTGGTTTAAGAGACGGTTATGGTAATCCTTACTTCTCTGATCCCACAAATTCGGTCTTTCTTGTACGCAGGAAATCAAATTTTCCTCGGCCATTATATGGCTGCACCGCTCCGTTCGCGCGAAAAAAACAAACAGGTTTGTTCTCTTCGCGCCTGCCTCTTTGCCGCTTCAACCTCTCGCCGCTAGGATTCGCTCACGTAAGACACTCTCACAGAAATAATGCATTTGTTATTTTCGCTGCGATCCTCTTCGCTCCAAGTTCGCTCACGTAAGACACAGCGTTAGTGGAAGTGGAGGCAACAGTGGTGAACCAGCCTGCAACGTACGGGGTGACGGTACAGGTGGAACCAATCCACCTGACGTGGTGATGCCATCTTCTCTGGCGGTCGAGGCGTTGACACAACTGCAGCTAGTGTGCCATCCATCCTCTCAGGACAGCGATCCACAATTTTGTAAGTGTCGTTTTAATTAAACATATTTTATTTCACAACTTCCTATTTTTTATTTAAAAAAATACATTTTAGCATTCGCAAAAACCTGTAACTGTTCATTTCTTACTTTTCTCTAACGAAAGACTTCTCTCTTAATTGAAAAACACCAGTAAAGACCTTATAATCCGTATTAAGGAGGGTTATTGGCCTCTACTGGGTGACGAGCTCTGGATTCGGCACTTTGGGGAATAGGATGATTTCTCCCAAGGTGAAATTCGACGTGATGGAGGAAGGGTCTTTGGTGATCGAATTAGGCATTTGCACCAGGAAAGGACTAAGAAGTTTCCATGTTAAATTGTAAAAAGAGTATGGAATGCTATCCATACCCGGGCTGGACTGATAACGACCGTCCACTGACAGAAACTTCTTGACTTCGTCTTCGGTGAAGGACGAGAAATGAAGGCATCAGAATCCTCAGAAAAAGGTCGCAGTGCTTCTATCCAATTCTTCGTGGCATCTGATGGGAAGATTGGGTGACTGAAAAATGATGAAAAGTGAGAGTGTAAAGCTGATATCAGAATCAGCATTCACTTCCCTACCATTCAGTCACTATGCGATGGACATCGCTTGGTGTTAGCTCGGCATCTCTGCTTAGTGAATGCAGCCAATGACATATTTCTGATAATCCTTATTTTATTTTATTTTATTTCTCCGCATCAAGGAAAACCTGTCCAAAATCACCAGGGCATACTTGGAGTTTAGCTGGGACTTAACCCTCTTTATTTGTGGACAATTAATTAAGATAAATAAACCTCCCCTTTGAGAAGTCAAACCGCCTTTGAAAAATTCCTGGAAACGTGCTTGATGCAACGCTACTCTATTCTAAATAAATAAAAGCACTCTTCCCAGGTCATCCAACTCACGTTTTGACGTAATATTGAAGAATTGACCTTATTATTATTATAATCAAATAACAAATTAAATTTTGCAATTTACTATAATAGATGTGCCTTCAAAGCAATTTTTAAGAATCAATTTTAATGAATTTTTCAAGCACAAATTTAATCTTATTAACAATTTTTCAATTTCTATTTCACGTAATTAATTTTTAATTTCCATTCTCGGTAGTTTAAAAGATGGTCATGTTAATCTTTCTTCCTTTGATCCCACAGATATGGTCTTTTCTGTACGCAGGAAATCAAGTTTTCCTCGACCATTATGGCGGGCTGCGCTTCGTTCGCGTGAAAAAAACAAACTGGTTTGTTCTGTTCGCGCCCGCCTCTTTCCGGCCTCAACCTCTCGCCGCTAGGATTCGCTCACGTAAGACACTCTCACAGAAATAATGCCCTTGATATCTTCGCTACGATCCGCTTCGCTCCAAGTTCGCTCACGTAAGACTCACTATGTGTCTTACGTGAGCGATCTTGGAGAGACGCGAGCGAGCGGACGAATTGAGAGGGAAAGTGAGCGAAGGAAAGAGAAGCGGACAGTGTGTCTT